>VZTL01018167.1:18809-42113 GCA_013400535.1 Scopus umbretta
GGGGTTCCTGCGGGAGCGAGCCTTCCCCGGGGCGCGCCCCGCCCGGGCGGTGCCGCCTCAGCCCGGCCCCTCCCCGCGGAGCCGAGGGGAGCCTCCGCCGGCCGCCCAGTCCCCTCGCTCGCTGAGGCGAGGGGGCGCCGAGCCCGCGCCCCGGAGTTCAGGGTAACGGAGCCGCACACGCCTCGCGTCTGGCGGTGTGCCTTGCGCTCTAGGCCAGCGTGCTTGGGCCGAGGCGGCGGCGGCGCTTTAGCTTCTGGCTGCTGCTGTGTGCTCTTACAATGACCCTCGGGTATTTAAGAGCCTGGGTTCCCATTACAATGTGAAGTGAGTATAAATGGTAAGCAAGTTAATATGTTCACACAAATGTTGTTGATAAGGAAATATCAAAATCGGTATCCCTGAGTAAAATCAGCATTTTCACACGTGTTCCTAGTTATTCAGTGTTCAGCTTAGTCTTCCTGTGTTGTTTAAACAATTTTCGGCTCTCTTTTAACACAGTGGGCAGGGGTGAGCATAGTGGCCTCCGGTGGCTCTTGTCAGAGGAATTGGGGCCTGTTGGGTGTACTCAGGGCCATGACCTGAGGAGCTTAAGTGAGTTGAGCTTGCAACAATCCTTTTAGTTTCCCCTTTCTTTAAAAAAAAAAAAAAAAAAAGTCATTTGTAGTCCTTAAACCTTTTGCATGCTAGAAGACTGAACAAGAAGGCAAGCAGATTCCCCCCTTTTTACACAAGACAGTAAGCAATCATTTTGTGTAAAACTAGTGCAGCTGTAGAGCTTACAGATTGCTGTGGCAGTCAGATCCTTAGCTTCAAGAGGTTTAAAAACTGATTCCATTCTGTTCTATTAAAGCCAATAGGGAAAAATTTGATTTAATGGATTTAGGATTTCTGCCTTGCGTATACTTTGTAGACCCCTTCAGGTGGGGTCAATGTTTAGTCTCGAGAAAGTCTAAAGCATGCAAAGGTGTTAGCAATACACAGATAAAAATTTAATGACAGAAAGGAGAAAACCACGAGAAAGTTTCAACTTTTGCCTTGAGTTGAAAACAGTGATGGACATTTGTGTGATAAAAGGGCTTGGAAGTATTGTTTTATCTTCTAGGTCGGGACAAGCCATTCTTTAAAGATGGAAGTTATTATGAGGGCAAGTTTGTGAACGGAGAAATTACGGGGAATGGGTTTCAATACTGGGCATCGGCAGGTAAGCTTGTAACTTTTACATACCCTCTAAAAAAAAAATCCCAATCCCATTAGATTCTGATATATAAATACCCAACATAAGGAGCCAAACTGACTTAGTCCAAGGTGTCAGTATTTCACGGTGTTGATTGAGGAGCTGTGGCTTTCAGGTTTTCTTCTTGGCCTCTCAGTTGAAGCTGGGTTAACCTTCAGTCACCTGAGAAAGTTGAATGGAATATAGATAACCAGAAACATGTATCATCAATTTTCAATAACATTCTCAGTTCTTCAAAGTTGCACACGTATGCACACTTGTGCTTATATGAAGTGCTTCACAGGATCAGGCCAAAGATGTTAAAGGATTTAAAGAGCTTGAATAAACTATCCATTACGGAGGGACATCTCATGCATGATTTACCAAGGAAGCATTTCCATGAAATCATCTCTCTCCTAGCATCCTGAGCAGGATGGAAGTTCGTAGATTAAAGATCTGTCCCAGTAAGTTGCTTCAGAAAAAGAATTTCTCCTGTTCCTGTTTATTCCTGTACAGGTAAGTCAGTGACTTCTCCACCTGCCTAACCCCTTTAGTCAACAATCTGTGAGGCTGGAAGAAAATAAAGGGTGACCACATGGAATACAGTGTATTACAGAAGTAAACTGGATAAACACTTGACAGAAAAATAGTTATCTGTCATTCTAAGATCACACATACATCGGGAAATTCACAGTGCAGTACAATCCTTCTAGTGCTGAGCAGCTGATTTTTCAGGCTTTGACACAGAATATTTGAATGAGTACATGCCATCAAAAAGCTGTTAAGGTGACTATGAAATTCAAGTAGCACTTTTATACATTTCTTAACCATAAAAGAACATACTATGAATCTTTTCTTTTTAGCATGTCACCGCCAGTTTTAAAGACCAGAAGGATTATGATTCATTAGTTTTCAAATAAAGAGTGAGCGAGCAAATTTATAGTCTTGATTAGACAGCATTAATAGTAAAAAATGTAGCTGTTAATTATAAACTTCTGCGCTTTTAGAATGTCGTCTTTCATGCTATGTAAGTAAAATACCACTTATTGGTGAACCCTAATACATAAAGAATACTAAACCCTGTGACAGATCAGTGTTTCTTTCTGTATTTGAACTTTCTCATATGTTTGCTTCAAGGGAACACTTACTCCAGTCAGTTTGTGTTTGTAAAGCTCTGTGGACACAAAGTATTGCAATATAAAAATGGTGGGAAGTATGAAGACAGCTTTTCTATGGAATGAGAAAAGGTAAGTGAGACTTTTTGAGTAAGCTTTGTTTAAAATTTACTCTGTCAAGACTGAACAGACCTGTTTATGCTGCATAAATACAATTATTTAATGATTTCATTTTTCAAAGATGGCTTTGGTCTACTGAAAGCCAGAAAACTAAGCTCTTGTTCTCACTTCATGTTGACTTAATCTGTGAGAATTATTTTTTTGTTTCAAAAATAAGAGCTATAAAATGCTGAGTAATGTTTGAGTAAGTATTTAGAAATAGTAATACTTAGTAAAATTTAGAGATGGGGGGAAAAAAGCTGTTACTGGCTATAATCTACAAGGGAAAAGGCCATACTGATAAGATGTTGAGATTCAGAAAATGGCTGGCACACTCACAATTACACAAATAGTTTAGTAATGTAGCATGGGAAATGGAACTATTGCCTTAAACGAATTGCCTCTATACAATTGATTAGTTTTCAAACACAACGAATTGTTAATCAGTTAAGAAGTTTTATGTCCCGTTCTCCTAACTTCTGGTCTCTTCTTCATATTTAAGAATTAAATACATATTAAAATATGCTTAAATTAAAAAGGTTGCAGATGAATTCTAGGACTCTCATACTTCGGCCAAATTCAGAGATGGTACGGCTTGGCTGACTGAGTTTCACTGCCATTTCACTGGTCCCTTGAAGTTCCGGGAAAGGACCGTAGGAGTGTGGACTAGATTTGACTGCCACTGCCTATCGGCTCACTTTCTCTGACAGTCTGGTGTATCAGGTCACCAAATTGTTTTCCTTTAAGAATTTCATATTTGTTTTTCATTGTTTTAGGAAAGAGGATAACTATGAAGGAGCCTGGATTCTAGACAAGTGTCAAGCTCATGGAATATTGCCTTGTGCTGTTGGAACAGTGTATGAGGTATATAAAGAAGACTTATGAGAAACTGTACTGATTTGTTTGGAAAAGCTCAAAGGATCATGGTAGAGGATGCTGCAGGCAGATAGACAGAAAAGGTCTAGGCTTAGAACTAGTACCGTTAACTAATTCAGTGCTCATTTTTGGTTGAGTAACACCTGAAGAGATTTCGAATTTGATTTTTTTTTAACATATAGTATTTTGTATAGTTGAATTTCAGCTTCAGTTTTGGTTTGACTTTTCTTGGCTATGTAGTCTACTTCGGAGTTTGCTTGTGACTGTTATGTGAAGTATTCCTTATTTGTAAAATGGGAGTAAACATAATGATTTGGGGGCGGAAGGAAATGTTTGTGTGTACACTTATAAACACATAGGAGTACTCGTGTTCACTGACACCTACTTCAAGGTGTAAAGATCAGGGAATGTATTTTCAATGTGAGCTATACAACAGGATAGGGTGCGCTGTGGATTATTTTCCAGTAATTCAGTGAGATGGCCTTGAGGCCTGGGACCTAAGGACCAAATGCAGCTGTAGCATGTAAATAAACTACTGCATGACAAATCAAGACTAGGATTCTGTCATTGCAATCACGGTGTCTGGGGGTTAAAAATAATCTGAAATTTATTACTGACATTTTGAGAAATTAAATGAGATCGAATCTATGCTTGTCTTGGGATTGTTTTTTTTTAATTTGACATAATTTCTCTGGTAAGTGTTTGGAGAGAGAGATTCTTTGAAGAAGTAGCATTTTATACTTTGGTAGTAAGTAGAACTTGAAAACAGTAACTTTTAATTGTTGCATACATATTAAGATTTGGAACAGGCACTTCATGAACTATTTTATTACCCAGTTATAATGAAGTTCAGAAACCCAGCACTGATTTCATTGTTTAAGTCTCTTTTTCTTTCTGACTTTGATCCTTGTTCAATTTTCTTTGTTTTGGAAAAGAAGGGGTCTCCCTAGGTTTAGTGGAAATTCAGAGTAGTGTATGTTCAAAGAAGCTGAAAACTACGGGGAAGGCTATTCAATATAACTTTACGGTGGGTCTCTAGCCAGCTGACATTTTTTCCTATGGATGTGAAATCACAACCAAAATTCTACTGCATACTGTCTATGTAGTTAAAGTAGAGCATAAAGCACTTGGATATCTTGCAGTTCAGTCTGCTATTGATATATGCATAAGCAGATATCTTGGCTTTTCAGTTAAGGGTTTGGTTTTCTGGTTTGGTTCTTTTTTTGCGCCTTTCAACACCCTCAGATTTCTTTTAAATACACATGAAAAGTGTGTAGTTAAATCTGTTAATTTAAACTTAATGATTGAATACAGTTTTAAAGTCTTTTATGTGTTAGTCTATGAACATATGAAAGTTGGGAAGATAATAAATACTTGTTAGTTAAAGAAACAGGTGACACATACATAAAAGTGCTGTCGTGCATTTGTTCATTATAGCTTTTTCATTATAGCAACAAAACTGGTGTTGTTATAATAGCTCCTCACATCTTGAGACGTTGAAGACAGGATATTTTATGCATAGATACTTGTGTGCGCATGTGTGCAGACACAGTTTTGTACCACTGGGTGTCTCTCTAGCATCTGTTTTGAGACTGAATTAGTAAATTATTCAGGCTTACGCTTGCTCAGTAACTGGTCTGTCTCTGTAGGGTTGTGAGCATTTAGTACTATAAATTTACGTTGGATATGTGCTCCAAAGTGGAAAGATACTTTGGCCAAAAAAAAAAACCTAAAAATCCTGACAGTACAGACAACAGCATCTCATTGATTATTTAGAATTTGTATTATGCAGAAAACAAACTTAAAAGAAAACAATTAGTGCAAGTGTTCACTCAGCATATGCTGCTTTCAAATTATATAACAACATAAAATGATAAAAGCATATAAATACTTTTTTTCCAGGCGAAATGATGGGCTGAAATTCTTTTGTAACCTGTTACCGCAGAATTCTGAAAGAGCTAACCAGCCTTTTGGAAAGGGTTTAAGATATACCTGTGACCTGCACCTTACAGGTGAATGATTTAGCCCCGTGTTTCCGCAATTTTAATCTCTTTCAGCACGCTGCTTGTAGAGCCATTCCCCTGAGAGGTGGTAGTATAAGTATTGTTCTCCTTTCTACCTTTCTGCCCCGAACCCTGTCTTGGATCTTGAGTCTTCTATAGCTCTCATTCTCGGCAGAATTTATAGTATGCCTGGTCGCTTCTTTCATTTCAGGTTAGAAAGCTGACAGTAATATACTTTGAGATATAATCATGAACTTAATGGATATAAAATTTTCAATACTGCTTGTTTTTTTTCAGCAGCCAGTTTTGACACAGTACAACTAACTAGCAGAGTCTACCACCTGCGTTAATGACCTGTTGTTGTCAATGAAAAATTGACAAAAACTATGTGATCAGTTAGCAATTGGATTTGTGGGCATAGTATTTATTAAGTTTATTAGCAGTTCCCAACAGTTACGGTAATGGGTCAGTATGTGCTGAAGTCCAACAAAAAAAGGCACAGTTTCAGCAAAACATGAGCCTATGTAATATGGAAGTAAACAGGAAATACGGGAAAAATGATGAGAGGGATTATGATGGGCAGTGTAGGGGGCACACACCCAGTCATAACACAAATGGTAAGACTTGGTTCTGTGCCCACAAAAGGGCACGTTACTAAGAAATTAAAGTTAAGGATCTGGCAATTGTCTGCTTTGTCCGCATAAACTTTTGCACATGAGATTTTGAAGTTTGTTTTGTATGGTCAGATATCTGTGTGAATATCAAACGTTGTTAGTGGACCCGTACTTTGTACAAATAGTTCTGTGCTTGTAAACTTTGTGTAGCTGTAGGGATTTTGAAAAAATCTGAATTTTGTTTTCCTTTAGTGAAATAGTACCTTGGACATACTGAAGTAATCTGCTAGAACAAAAAAAAAAAATGGGCACATATTTCAAGCTGTAGAGTATTCTGCCAGCATTACTTCTGTGTGGTATGGAATAGATTGAATAATGTCATGAATGTTGAGTTTGTCTGGTTTTCCTCTTCAGTTTTAACCGTAATAATGTCAGGGCTAGATTTTTAAATCAATCCTTGGAAGTAATGCATTTTTAGTAAGTGGATGCTGTCAGTTAATAGCATATTGTAGTCTGCGAACCTTCAGAGATTCAGGTCGATTAAATGTCCAGTAAACAAGCAATAATTATAACTGTATCAACAGAGGAGTCCACTAATAACAAGCAACTCGGATTTATCTACTGCTTAACTGTAAAACTGATTCCACATTGGATAAAAATGTTGTCAAGAGATGCAAGGTAGAAACTATAACTGAACACTAGTGAACATAAAACAAAGCCCCTGAAAGCTGCTGATTTAAAAAAAAAAACCAAAACAAAAAAACCAAAAAAACCCAACCAACCAACCAACCAAAAGCCCACCAAAAAAAAGCCCAACAAAAACAAGCAAAAAAAACCCTCAACAACCCAACCCAGTGACCTGTGGTGGCCTGGCTGGTTTTAGTGCATTTGTTCGTGCACACGTTTGAGAAGGAAAGAAAACCATGACACGTAACGGAATTTTGCAGAGGTTAATGAAGTAAACCACTCATTTTCTTCATGAAAGTGCTTCCTTTCTGTGATTTCTCATTTTGGCTGCTGCGTAAGTCCCAGTAGGCAGATGCTGTGTTCCATTCTGTCCCTGTTGCTGCTACTTCGTGTGTTTTGGCAGGGTTTAGTTTGTCTTCTTTCCCAGAGGAAGGCCTGCTGTTTGATACACCTGTTAACCACGCTAAACAGGTGGCAAGCCGTATGGACTTTTTCACCTGCCGGCTTTTGTTCCCTGCCCCCCTTAGAATCCGTTTGAGTTACCTGTTTGGAAGAGTCATCGTTTCAGTTCTGATGCAAATTATTGAAATTACTGGAATTTCGGTGGTTCAGAATTACACTGCATACCAGTGGATAATATGAAATTTGAAAATGCAATAAATCTTCCCAGATCATGATTATGGTAATATATGATACGTTATATATATGATTATGGTAATACATGATATAAATAAAGCTATTGCTGATATAAAGACCATGAATGAGTCTCCCCACTAGTAAATGTTGAGCTCTCTTATTTTAACTGCTTGTGGATAGGACCACTACTACTGCATCACTCATAGCTCAAGTAATTTTTAGAAGTTACTGTGTCCCAGTAGTGGCCTGGAAGTGTGCTAAACATGTTTCTGAATGCATAATCTGTATATTTTAGTTGCCTTTTTGAGTGTTTTTTAGTGATCTTTAGCTGATGCATGGTTCTGATGCTGGATTATAAGATGTGATAGAAGACAGTGGGAAGATGTAGTTAGCAGTCGTCATGTAAGAATAAAGACCAGTAATGGGGGGGAAAGCAAAACAAAACCAAAACCCCACCAAACTACTGTTTCTTTAGTTTATCTAGATTTTGCCACAATGTACAGCATTTTACATTGAGGATTTGTTGAAAATCTTGTGTTATGGTAGTCTGTCTTGCTAAAGAGCAGCATTGTTGAAGGCTTTCCTGACTCGGCCTAACAGAGAAATCATCAGGGCTTCGCTTCTTCACATTAGAAGACAGATAATGAAAGGCCTTCAGAGAAAGATGAAGTAAGGTTTTGATAAAAATTATTATCAGACCAGAAATAAACCCATGAAAATACTAATCAGGGAGGAAATGTGTTTAAAATGGGTGCTAAAGTGCCTGCAGAATTTGAGGTTTTGGTCTTATTCTGAAATGCATGCTGGTTTGAGAATAAGGTAGTCGGTCAGAGGACACACATTCCTATGTAAAAGATGACAGCAAAACATTCTCTTATATGTCTTTATTTAAAATTATATTAATACTTTATTTCCTTATACAGGGATCAAAAGCATTGAAAAGTTGTTGTCTTTTATGTATATTAAGCCAGTGTATTTTCTTTTATTAAAACTATTTTGAGTGTCAATAACTTTCTGAGATGTTGTATAGAAACTCTTTGAAGTTTGAGGGGGAAATAAAACCTTGTGTGTCTTTTGACATAAACTGATTTACATTTGAGACGATAGTTCTTAGAAGAGACATAGATTCTGCCAAGTCCTAAAAACAGGCCATATAGCATGAGCCATCTGAACATGTTCAGCCAGATAAGTAGTCAGGATATACTGCAGTAACTCTTTGAATTTAAATAAAGATGTGTTTGTCTAAATTAACATCAGCTGAGGCTGTATGCTATAATGCTAAAAATTTTTATAAAGGAAAGCATGGTTCAGTCATTACTCAAATCTGTTTAGGTAACTTTAACATGGTATTTAAGATCAGGCCCATGCAAATAAGTTTGATGAATGGTTGAAGCCAAATAATGAAAATGATTGATAAAAGCTCAAATTAGAGCATGTGGAAATCAAATACTGTTAGAGGCAGGCAAGTTTGAATTTGAAATAAACAGAATTAATTTCAATTAAAAGTGTAATAGCCACTAACTGAAAAATGGAAACCTCATCACTTAACTGGAAATTGCTTACTGAAATAAAAAAGAAGTGGTAAGTACTTATGACCCATTTACAACATCTTTGTCTATATTCATAAACAGATGTCTCTGAACACCTTTCCCTGCCACACAACGTTGGGAATAACTAACACTAAAAGTGTTGTTAATTCCTGAATAAAAATTGACAAAATTTATGCCCATCAAAGTTCGTATTTGAAAATCATGCTTAGTAAGAGACTACGCCAAGTAAAGCCACGTATGAATTTCTGTAGTTAATTTACTACTGTTTAGTTGTTTACTTAGAACTAGTTGTTTCAAAGTTGTCACCCATGATGAATAAATTCCAAACACCTCAGATTTTTTAAACACAAAATGTGTCATGCTAACCTATTTAAGTAGGCTGTTGCAGAAATTAATTAATATGATAATATGACCTTGTGAAATTATTACCGTTAGTGTACTAAATGTTCTTATTTATTTCCTGTAACATTTAATTGTGGTTTAAATAAATTCCATATAAACACATTAACTTTAGAGTTTAGAAACAATCCACAATTACATTGTGCAGTTACCAGAATAAATTCCTTATTACTGATTCTTAGGATAGGAGGATTTCTATGGTGGATACCTAGCTGACGATAAACAACTTTGCCCTCATCAGTTACTGTTCTTCATTAACTTCTTTATTTCTCTCTTTGCTATGTCTTTGTCTACTGCATTGTATGTCTCTGAACCACAGAAAATGTAGGACCATGCTAAAATTCAAGGGTTTTGTTTTGTTTAAAGCAGAATTTCCTCTTCTAGTTTAAAAAACAAAACCAAACACAAGCAAAAAACCCCATAGCATAATACAGCCCATAACTGGAAACTTGTAGCTTTTTCTTTTTCTCAGTTTCCTATTCCCCTTTGTTTGTGTACTAACTGGTAGCTCTTTTTCTGGAGGCCTCTGTGTCGCTCCGGTTGTTCACGCCTTTGTTTCTCTGCATAAATGTGTGATGTATAGATAGTGCTTATGTGGACGTCAGCATTTCCGAACCTTGCATGTGTTGCATTGCTAAGCAACTTTTAGCAACACTTATCTCTCGTCCTTATGCCATCTGGAAAAGTGGATTAGACAAGGAAATGTGCCAGAGAGAGACAAAGGCAAATCTAAGAAAGAGGTGGCTTAATTACTTAAGAGAATGAGTGACGTTAATAGTAGGCAATCATCAGAAGTGATTGAAAGCAAGCACAATGCTTTTACAGGTAGCGATAAGGAACCACCAAGAAAGGTTGCATATTTTATACCCCCTGTCCGTTTTCTTTCCCTAGAGGAAGCAGTACATGGCTGAATCCTGTTGCATGTTTACATACAGTGATGCAAGATGAAGGCCCCTGTGATTTCAGTATATAATTTAGATACAATTCCAGTTACAGTGAGTCTTTTTCTAGACCTCCTTCCAGTTATTATGTACATTCAGGAGTACA
This sequence comes from Scopus umbretta, assembly GCA_013400535.1. Lineage (NCBI taxonomy): Eukaryota > Metazoa > Chordata > Aves > Pelecaniformes > Scopidae > Scopus > Scopus umbretta. Next base: position 29,109 of record VZTL01018167.1, read on the forward strand.
ACTAGCTGACCGCTGTTTTAAAGGTCTCTTCCCCTAGGCAGAGAAGATTGTGAAAATGCCAGTGGGGCTTGAAGCTTGTGGACGTTAATTACCAACAGTAGTGCCATCACTGGGATAACAGCTGAAGATAGCACCGTGCCTTAAAGTGATGGAAGGAATAGGCCAAGCAAGTAGTATCAGAAGCATACTTCCAAAGAACTGCTTTGTCTTTGCTTTTATCTTCTAGCTTACATCTGTAACTGCTAAAGGTGTAGACAAAGTGCTAGAATTGTAGCTGCTACATCCATCTGGAGTTTCAGCTGGGTTCACACACATTTTAGAATTATAGTAGCACGTTATTTGGTACCTCTGCTCTTACCACATGAAAAGCCAGATACTCAACTTAATAGAAGAATGATCACTTCAGATCTTAAATATTCTTGTTCTCTAGTTCCTTATGTACTCTAGCATTGAAATAATGTTGTCTGATAGCTAAGCAGGTTTTTGTGCCATGTAAAACAAGTGACATTTGTTACTGAGTTATTTTACTTCCCATACCTGGACTTTTGACTGTACTTTGACCATTGTCTGATTAGTTCCTTATCAGTTTCAAGTCTTCTAATAATATGGGAACAACTCAGACTAATTTTCAATGCCAGGTCTACGCTCCAAGATGTTTTTTACACATATCTTGGAATAAAAGTGCATACTACAATATACAATACTGTATTCTCCTCTCACATCTGAAACTGGAACCACTATTCCTGATTGTGACCTTCCCTGTCCTGTCAGCAAATACCAGTAAAATGTCTGACAAATTTTCCTATCCTCCCCTAGTATAGGACCACAAAGAGGAATCGGTTGACTCTGCTATCAGTTAATGTTAGTAAAATTGTGGCTGTGAACTAGTCATGTCAAGATTATACTATATTGAGTAGGAAAGGAAACACTAGAAAAAATGCATGTTTGTCGTGACATAATACTAAATTGCATGGTTACGTGTGCAAGTTGAACGTTGCTAAAAACTTTAATTGGCTCATACCTAAGCTTCTGTGGTATTTGGCTTTGCAGCCTTAGGAATCTTTAAACTTTTATTTTATGTAAAGGGTATATCTATGGTCAAATGCAGTCCGGCTTTAAATAATCAAGGCTTTTTGGAAATGAGTTTGGTACACTCTTTCACTTTGCACAATCTTTGAAAAGCAAAATAATGTGTGATTCTGCATGTGACAAAGCAGTTATTCATTCTTGCCATGTAATTTAATGCGATGTAATATATGAACTGAAGGATCTCACATAATAGTATCCCACAGTAACAAACCTTGGGCAAGAAATGTTTGATTCTCCCTCCTTTCCCCTTTTAGAGGAGTGCCACATAATCCTTGGTTGTTGTGTGGTCTCCTATTCAACTTTTCACACAAATGTTGGAAGGGTATTTATAAAAAGCCTTGAGGACCACCCACTTTGCTATTGAAAATTGGCTGAAATAATCCCTTCTTTATAATTTAGCTGTGGTGGTGTTGAAATTTAAAATCCGTGTGTATTTCTGTTTAAAGGTGCAGTGGAGAAGTGACGTATTCAATGAACGGGGCGCTATGGTTAATTGTTCTGCTGACATCTGTGATGGACTGTGGATCAATAGCTACCCTGCTGGTACGTACATTCATTATGCTCTCCAGTTATTAACAAGGCTTTGACATAATGCTTTGGTTGTCCCTCTTTGGATTAATATGATCTGACTGTAGTGTTTAGCATCCTCTGAGTACTCAGTTCTCCTAGAATGCGTAGTTCTCTGGCGCAAGCGGGATAGCTGTTTGACTGAGACCTTTCCTCATTCATTCAAATTAAATGCAGAAGTGCAGTGAGGTAGCGAATGTTCTTGTAATGGATTTTTATTCTCGCAATGAGGGAGAGGTTTTTTGGTTTTAATAATGTGGATTTTTAATTTTAAAGTGAAAGTATTTTGGAATTAGAAAGTTGGAAAGATAGCAAAAGAAACAAACTCTGTGTGTGCATGCACAGTATACATGTATACAAGAGAGTAATCCCAGTTAGTTTAAATCATTTCATTGGAAGTAGTAAAGAGTTGCTCAGCAGGTTAATTTGTTAAGCACAGAATGGAAATGAATCCCATCATAATGCAAAGATATGGCCTCAGTGGCTTAATAGAAAGATTTTCTAATCCCATTGACTTCTGCACGAGGGCACTGTGTACACAGAATATCGTAGTTCCAATTTGAGTTCAACTGGTCAAGAGGTGCTTGTGAGTAAATTTTTGTATTGCCTTCTTCAGATAGGAATGTATCATCTTGAAGGAAATGATCCAAAAAACTTGAAATACAGCATATATGCATGTACTCTTTGTGTCAAGCAGGGAGACGTGTGGAATGGAACTCAGAAGAACAGATCTGTGCAGCAGTCCATCTTAAGAATATTTGCATGTCAGAATCTCTACTGTAGCATGTTAACACTCCAAAAATGAAATATTTGATCAAAAAATCAGAAGAATATAATTCACCTGATTTACTTAGTTCTGTCTTTAATATTGGATGTACTTGTAATGCTAGATCGTGTTTTGAGAATCTAGAATGAAAAGGGTTATTTTTGGAATCATTTCCTATAAAAGAATAAGTTTTTGCACAGTAAAGTGCTGCTTTAATCCAGTCAAAGTTGGTAGTAATCAAAATTCATAGCTATGTTCAAACCCTATAAAATGTTGTGATGGTCTGTTGCATGATTAGTTAGCAGATGTTAACTTTAACAGGCCTTTTTTTCTGGCACTGTAAGCAGAACAATAAGGAATTGAATAGGTCTTGAAGAAATCTCTACACAATCATGGAAGTATTCTCTTCAGATTACTATAAGGATATATTTGAAGAGAGAAAATTTGTTCCACTCCTGTTCATTGGGTACTTAGACTTAATTTTCCCTTTTCTCAGCAATGCAATCATTTACATTCTGTATTATGAAAGCATGATATTCCTGTTTATTGCTAAAACTTAATTGTTTTTTAAATCTTTTTAAAATGCATTTTTGTGGAAGTCAAGGTTATTCACAGGACTTCAGTTTAAAATGAAGGTCTAGATAAGTATTTCAGGCAGAATGATAGCTTGGCTTTTATGAAGAAACTGCTTTCATTAAAAGGAATGAATGTGTATCTTCTTTCCACCCTTCTGTGAAGACAAGTTCACTTTCATACTGTGGTTGTCCAGGCCAAGTACACATGATAGTGTTTGCTCTGTCTTTGAGACATTCACCTTCACAAGGATTTGGAGACTTTGAGTGTCTTGGGCAGCATTTTACTTGTACGCATTTGCTAGCTTTCTCTTGGAACTTTGACAAATTTATCTACCAAAGCTTCAAGTGATTTTTTTTTTTTTTTAACCTGTATAAGTGAACTGTTTAGTTGTTGAGCTGCATTTGTATTACTTTACCTTGAACATATGATTGCTTTCAATTTTTCAGTAGTTATGTCAGGAGAGAGTCAAGGTCATAATTATTTCCCTCACTTTCTTCTGTTCCCTGAAACAACAATAATGAGAGGTGCTTAATGCAAGAACCTGCTGTTCCGAGTCCATTCTTAAATAAGCAACATAAAATTACAAGCAAAAAATTTCACTCTTTGTGGATTTTTCCCTCTGAATAATATTTTAACTGAAGTAAGTTTTAATGCTGTATTTGGTTTACATCGCAAGGTTTGGATAATGGGGTGGCTGCACGGGTGACCTCTGTCGGAAGAGGCCAGGGGCTGCCCTGTGCTGGGCACAGCTGGTTCCAGCTAGCTCTGCAGCAGACCTGCTGCTGGCCAAAGCTGTGCCCATCAGCAAAGCTGGTGGCGCCTCTGTGAAAACATTCAACAAGGGGTAAAACACTGCACAACAGTGAGGAGTGAGGGGGGGGAAAAGCAGGAGAAACAGTCCTATGGAGACTGAGGTGAGAGGAGGAGGAGGGAGGAGGCGGCTCTCCAGGTGTCAAAGCAGGTATTTCCCCTGCAGCCTGTGGAAATTTGGGAAGAAACCATGGTGGAGCTGGCGTTTCTGTGCAGACCATGAAGAGGACCACAGCGGAACAGATAGTCACGCTGTAACCCATGGAGGATGCCATGCCAGGTGGGTATTTTCTGAAGGAACGGCAGCATGTGGAAAGCCCACGCAGGGGCATGTTCTGCTGACAGGAACTGTGGCTCGTGGAGGACCTATGCAGGAGCAGGGGCAAAACATGAGGAAGAAGGAGCAGCAGAGAGGGAGTGTTATGGATTGACTGCAACCCCCCAATCTTCATCCCCTGCACTACTCAGGGGAGGTAGAGGAGTTTGGAATGAAGGAGGGAAGTTGAGCCTGGGATAAAAGGGTGTGGGATAGGGGGCGAGATGTTGTTCTATCTTTGTTTCTCACGTCCAAGCCTATCTTAATTTGGAGTAAATAATTTTCCCTGAGTCTGTTTTGCCCATGGTGGTAATTGTAAACAATTTTCCTGTCTTGGTCTTGACCCACGAACCTTTTCGTGTTGTTTTCTTCCCGCTGTCCTATTGAAGAGAGGGAGTGAGAGCGCAGTTGGGTGGGCATCTGGCAGCCAGCCAAGGTCAACCCACCACAAATGCTATGAAAGCTATAACAAATAAAGCTACAATGGATCGTTCCATTCAATTCATTCTGATTTGCTTGAGATTTTCTTTCACCTCAGTCATGATTTTTTAACATTCCTCTTAATTTTAACCACAGTCATTGTCATCAGCCATTTACTTTCCTCCGTTTAATGCTGCTGGTCAAAACAGAGTGTACTGTTGCCTTTTTGAGTAAGAGGTACAGTAAGAGCATTTTATACTCTGACTTAAAAACTTCACCTGAACTTTTAATGTTGTGACACAGTAACAGTAAGAGATAGTTAATACATAATTGTGACATACTAACTATTATTTGTTCTTTTGGTGATCAGCTGTGGATAGTTGTCATCTGGAGATCTGAGCTGGCATCAGAAACAGCCCAATCCCATCAAGTTCTGCAGCTAACTTATTTGAGTTAATTGAAGAAACTAAGAGGAGAACAGTTAACTCCTGTGTACGTAGTGTGGGGAAGAGCCAAATTGATTATGTATTTCCTGTGATTAATATGTGTATGCAGTAATCTAAAACTGGGTAGTTAGTATGCCAACTTCATAACTTACAGCAAATGTGCAAGTGCTATACCCTAAAAATAGTAGCAAATACCTCTTCTATATGCTGAGGTGTTTTTGTGATTGTCAAATATACTTTATAATGTAACATTCAGCCTTTAAAGAGTGCAAGTTGTTTACTGCCTTCCCTCTCCCCCAACTGGTGGCTTCCGACTATTCAAAGAAGGATTCTCTAATCAACGAAGTAGAGCAAGCTCTGTCTTCAAAAAACAGGACCATAAAAATCATCCTTCTAAATATTGATTTGCAATCCTAAATTAGTAATTGATTTCTGAGGTATTGATAAATCCACTAAAGTCTCTGGAAACTGGTGAATGTGTTAGTACTTCTAAGAAGCCAAGAACCTTTAATTCTCAGTGAAATTTGTTTCAAAATGCTTACCCAGCATTGGGCTTCTTTATATATTTTCATAGCAACAACTTTCTTTTTTTCCCTGTGTCCTGGTTTCAGTTGTTTACACTTTTCAGCTTCCCATGCTCTGCCAGGTGCACAAGAATCTGGGAGGGGATGCAGGCAGGACAGCTGATCCCAATTAGCCTCAGGGCTATTCCATACCACCTGATGGCAAGCTCAGTATATAAACGGGGGGAGTTGGCCAGGGGAGGGAGTGATTGCTGCCTGGGGGCAGGCTGGGCATCGGGTGGTGAGCAATTGCATTGTGTATCACTTGTATCACTTGATTTGTATATTCTGTTGTTATTATTATTTTCTCTTTCTCTGCTGTCCTATTGAACTGTCTTTATCTCAATCCACAGGTTTTAGGGTTTGGTGGTTGTTTTTTTCCCCCTGATTCTCTCCCCCATTCCACTGGGGCAGGGGGAGGGTGAGCGAGCGGCTGTGTGGTGCTGGGTTGCCAATCAGGGTTAAACCACAACACCCTGTCAAGGATAATAGCTGATGTCAGAACTGTAAATATTGAACAATAATTATTTGAAGTACAGTACCAGATGAAACAGAATCTACAGTGAAATATTTCTTTGAAACTGCGAAACTCGATTCTTTGTTTATTGGGGAAGCCACTGCTTTAAGTTTGGGCAGCACTTCAACAGGACTTGGAAAACACAAGGAGTAACCTAAATGAATTATACATCTCCATTTATCAACTGTGTCCCCAGTTTGACAAAATCTAATAGTATTAAGCTGTTGAAGAGGTAGTTCTCAAGATTATGCTTAATGTATGTTTTCTGTTGTCTACCCAGCTGTAAATTGAATATACTGAGTACCTAATGGCTGTCACAGTGAATTTATTCTTATATTGGACTTAATTAAGATTTTAAAACCTATCAGCACAAACACACAAAAATGTCAAAACTATTTTCTTTCACTGGATTTGAATGTAGAAGCTATCTTTTGACATATGTTGCATCTGGGAACTGAAATGTACTGTTTCTGTCATTAGCAATTCTGGATTTGCATTGGCTGATTTACCAGTCCCTAAGGGAGATAGAGCCAGAATCTGGATCTGACACCCTATATATGGAGCAGGAGATGCTTCGAGCAGCCAGCATGGTAAGTAAAGATAATGGATTAGTTGACTGTTCAGCTTTTTCTTAACTGAAAAATGAAAAAGTATCTTTGCATAACAGTAACACAAACAGGCAGTTAAGTGCTTTATTTTTGGGGGGCTTTTTTGTTTGGTTTTTTTTTATAGTACAGAGTGCTGAATTTCTCATAATAATAGAAACAAAACAACTTTATGACATTGATTCCATTTTATAAGATAAATCTATCCCTTCTAGGGTTTCTTTTCAGTTGTTTTAATCGGGCAGAACATATTGGGGTGCAGTAAGATCAAAAGAGTCAAGTAATAATTTCTACAGTCTTAATTCATTTATCAAGGATGAAATAGGGCCTAAAATTTGAATCTGGAGTCTGGATTTTATACCCTTCACTAATGTTCAGAAATACTGCCAGTACTTCACATACTTCTGGTAACAACTTCGGCATGTGAAACTGGTCCTGTAAATGCAGCAGTTACAGTATCTTAAACTGTGGGAGTGCTAGTTTCAGGAACAATCAGGAATATTCAGCCATATAGGCTTTTAAGTCCATGCAAAAGCCATTTTACATTGCTTTAGAATATTCAAGCAGATGGTGCAGGTAGAAATTTTTATTTTTTTTCCTCGCTTAATATTCTTTTGTTTCCTGTCATGTCTGATTTGTAATTCTTGGTGAATGAACAGCCAGCGAGCTTTAACCTGTGAATTCCTTTGATGCTGGAGTAACCAGTTCTAGTATGCCAGTCCAAGCAGTGAGGAGTTGGGAGTCAAACAAACCATTTTTTGTTCAGAAACACCCATGACCTGATTTGGCTTATATTAGGATTCTAAAGGTGGCGAATCTGGGCTCTGTTCATTTATATCGTGAGATTTGAAGCAGTGGAATTGACAAAGTCGTACTCTGTATCTGTAACACTAGAAGACACAACACTTTCTCTTGATGCCCTGATTTGTAACAAAGAGGTTTAAGAAAAAAACACAAAATACAAAAAAGAGTCCATGTAAAAAAATTACAAGAGTCAGTGACATTGATTTGAAGTTTCAAATTTGATGCTTCTGAGGAGGCTTTTTGTTGGCCACTTGGTAGCTGGGACTGCAAAGGTAACTGTCCTGGCGATGTGTTACTTTGTGAAATGCACAAAAAACAAGCAGTTGCTTTTGCAGTCCTTGTGCAAATCCTGCCTGTGACTCATGCAATTTAATCAATTAGAAACAAAATCTCTTGTGACTCTCTGGATGGGATACCATATGTTGCAACAGAAAAAGAGCACTTTTAGAGGAGGCATTTCAGTGTTTTTGGAAAGATGGCATTGCAGAGAAAACACAGAAAATGTGTTTTGCTTTAAATATTAGGACTTCAAAACAAAAAACAGTAATTCTTTTACATAGTTCACTGAGCTAAAGATAGTCTTGAGGATTCAAGGCATCCTGTTGTTACAGGCAGTCAACCATAGTTTTCTAGTCTGACAGCATCACTCCTTGGGTATGCATGTTTGTGTGCGTGTGCGCATGTACTTGTGCTAATTGATCCATTTTGCAGTGCCCTGTAAGACAGAATAATGTATGTACAAATGATTGCTTTGTTTTCCATAATTTTGAGACATTCTTCTGTCCTGTAAAAAGATGGAACCACAAAGTGACTGTGCAACAGCCACACACGTGTTCGTCCTAGCCATCCCTCTGTGTCCCACTGTCCCGCCCTTATTATTTTGATTGTCACACTGGCATGCATGATTTGCAAAAAATTACTAGTTCATGCAGTTCTATTTTGTCCTTTTTCAGTTGTTTTTCAACTCACCTAAATAAATGAAAAACACTTACTTAACACTTAAAGTATTAAAGGTATCCTGAAATCACCAGTATTAAACAAATATGTCCTTCTTTTCTTTGGCTTATTCCAAGATTATTACCAGATCTTGGGGTCATGCATAAAAATAATGTTCTTCCTTTTGTGGGACAGTAACACAGAAAGAGTGGAGGTAGAGTTCTGGCACAGTATTTCCAGATGTCATTCTTCCACAAAAATCCTCATCCAGATCAGGTAGAGGCTTCATTTCTGTTGCACTTTAAGTGAGAATAGTAGTAGTCGTATTACTCTGTATTCTCTGCTAAGACAATGCAGATGAATTTCCCATGTGTTTTTAGGTTTGAAATCTTTTGTATAATTATGTATTTAAGTTAAGCAGTCTTCTATGAAAGGGAGAAGGATTATAGGCTTGGTGCTTTTCCTCACCTGTGAGGTCAGAGGGAGCAAATGTGGACCTTTGAGACATGGTATTTTTCATTTTTAGACTCTTCTTATTCACAGGTCAAGTTTGCCCAAAGCTACCCTACACATGCCTGTTTGTGGTGGTCCCTTATTGTGACCATTACTTCAGCAGGACTTCTTGGACCACAGAATTCTAGTCTGTTCTTAAATATCCCTCAACCACAAATATTTTCTGTGCTTGGGGTTCGGTGATTAGAAAATGTCGACTGCAGCAGACTATGAGGACCCTGCTACTCTATTGTCTGAATTATATTTAAGAGTACAGTGTTTTTATGGTGCTGGGATTTTGAAGAATTAGGCTTTTATTTTTTAATTTTTAAATTGAGTTTTTAAGTGTTCTGTTGAGGTCACTCATCCAGAGTGATTTCTTCATAAGATAGCATTGTCTTTCTGAGTGTTCGTGGCAGACAAATAGTGAGACTTTTCAGAATTAACTAATCGTCATTGATTTCAGTGAACAGATTGTGTGTTTGGTCAGGGACGTTGGAATAATCGGTACTGGAAGGCAAGTTAGATGAAGTGAGGCAGAGGTGGTAGAAAGAGTGGGAAAAGATGCCTAGGAGACTAGAAGAAGGGAAGAAAGAGAAGAATGAACAACGCTTGGAGAGCTATTGAAAGATTCTTTTCTCCAGCCATTGCTCTACTGATTCTTCTTCTGATCTCTGCTTTTGGAGAGAAATGTTGGCTGACTCCCAGAATACCTTGGAAGTAACTTCTGCTGATGGATAAATGATGAGATCCTTGAGGCTTTTGTGCATCACTGCCTATAGTATGGATATAATCATGCAGTGGTGGAGAATCATCTAGTTTTTATCCAGTAGCGATGAACTGTCAGTGAAAGAGTTCCAAGAGGTTTTGTTGTTTAGTAATAACATATATGTAGCTATTGTTTAAATGTGGATATTTTTCCATATTTCAAATAGGTAATGACATCCACACCCATGAAAGATGTATTAGATGTCATTTGACTGAAAAGTCTCTTCAGTCACTATGTAGTAATATATATCTTACGCTTACAAATTCGTTTCTAGTAGTTTCATGATGTTGGCCAAGCTAGTGAGCTTGGTATCAATGCAGCTCTTTGTTTTGGGTTTGTTTGGATTTTTCTTTTTGCTACTAGTGATGTATTTTTACAACATTTTTGTTTCAGTATTAATTATTTTCCAAGACTCTTTTTAGAAAATATAATAATGACTGCTTAAAGTAGGATTAGATACATTGCTAAATGGGCTTAGAGTATCAATGTTATCTTGGTTATTTCAGCTTGCTACACTAATGGAAGCAATGCGTGCATGTTGAAGAATGTTCTCTATATTCTTGATGTTATTACAAGATATCACAGTGTAATAAGGAAAGCAATTTCAGGGCACTGATATCAGTGACACAGTGTTGCTGGTTGTCCAGCTTGTTTTAATCCTCTGTTTTACATTTGCTTCATATCACCACATTTCTGCTGCACCAGCTAAAATATTTTTCATATTTCTGGATTGGAGAATGTTACCGAGCTACATGTCTTAAATTTAGGGGAATTTACAAGACTGAGTAACAAGCTTTCAATTGAAACCAGGGCTAGGAATGTGCAGAGCTTTCGTATTAAGCCAACTCAAACATATCGCTGGTTCATTGTTTAGAAGATTGGAGCTGTAAAAAGTTCAAGTTTTGGCTCCTACTGTTTCTAGGTCACAAGTACTTAGACATAAGTATTCTGCCATCTAATTCAAGCTTATCACTGTTTGGTACTACTTCTTCCTTCACCTACTAACTCCTCTGATTTCCACTAAACGTATATCTAATTCAGATACTTTTTTGAAGTTGATTTTTTTATGGATGAATGGGTTCTCTTCTTAGTTTATCATTATGAGTATTCAACTGGTAACATTGGATTTGAGTGAGGAACAAAACACATTTAGGTGGAGTAGTAACTGATAATTTTAGCTGTTCATTTAAGCAGAAAGATCATAGTTCAGATAGACCTACATTAAAATTACTGGCTAAGTAGTATACAAGACAAACAAGATTGGATTTCCAAGATTGGAGCTCATGGAATTGTAGGCAGTTTGTTTAACAAAAAAATTTACGAAGAGCTACTCTTCACGTCATAATGGCATAGCTCTGTGCTAACAAAAAGTTGGCCGTATGCATAAATTTAATCACATAATAAATGCTTTAATGGATTAAAATGCTACATGTAACTAGTCTGAGGGGAAAAAAAATATTTTGTGCCACTGCATGTTTAAAATGTTTTGTATATAATAGTGCTAAAATTTTCTTTATGTCCTTGCTAATTCAGGAAGATACATATTAATCTGTAACAGAAATAACTTGAGTATGAATGTTCTGGGATTGTCCTTTAATGGGCAGTACTCAATTTGATTAATTGAAGTTTTAGATTCATCAATAATGAGAAAGTTTATGTGGTGAGAGATATTATCTTTTACAGGAATTTACGCATTGAAACTTGACCAAAAAAAGGGGTAAATACGATGATTTGTCTTTGGAGCATACAGGAGGGCCAAGCCAAACCTGCATCTTTTCCTATGTAGTTGGCCATGTTATAATACAAGGATTTGGAGCAATTTTATACCTGCTAAAGCAGGGTGCCTGGGAAAAACATTCTGCTTTCTCCCCACTATTTCTTCATCCAAGAAGCCCTTTTTAAAATATTTGACAAAAGTGAATGTGTAACTTAATTCAGGAACAGCATCAGATGACACACACACTGTCATATGTTAGTTTAAAAAAAAAAAAGAAGGAAAAGAAAAATAGTTACCATAACAACTGACTTGTCACTTGTATTTCCAAGAAAGAGACTATCTTAAAAGAAAATGTAATAGGTCAGTCACATGCATGTTAGTAGTGTTGTCAGTGAAAAAGCATGGAACTTTTTTTTTTCACAGGTGGCAAGAAATTTTTTTTCTTACTCAAGTAAGGTTTTGATATCAAAATAAGATTATGCTTCTTAGATGATTATGTCCATTAATGGAAGCAGCAGCAAGTAAGTATATTAAAAAACAAATTAACAAAAAAAAAAACCCTCATAAAAAAAAAGCAAAAAAAACCCCAAAAACCAAACAACCACATCACCCAAAAACCCCCAGCCCTGAATACTTGATTTCTAATCGTATTAGGGAATACTCTGTCTGGACAGCTGACCAGACAGAATCTGTATTAAACAATGGAATAATAACACTATCAGATGCTTTTTTTTTTTTCCCCCTTACTGATTTTTTTTTTTTAAATCTTGAAGACTCAGAACAATTTATATTTTTGATTCATTGTTGAGGACCTGATTCTGCTCATGTTTAAAGTCAATAGGAGTTTTACCTTTGACACCTGTGTCTGCCTGATCAAGCCTAATGTGATTTATATTTTGTCAGCTTCTCTGAGCTAACTTCAAAGCCTGCTTCCCCATCCATGTTTTCTGCTTCTCTACTGAAGCCCGTGGTGCTAAAACTCTTGACATCATCAATAGTGGTAGCCTGAGGATCATCAAAGACTTCTTTGAAGACTTGTTAGTAATTTCCACTACAGACAAATATTCTGCTGAAAAAAAGGTTTTGACTCTACCCCCTCTTTCCTGCGGGCAGTGATAAATAAAGAATTTCTGTGAAATTAGATTATTTTAAATCTGGCATTTCATGTGTTCTCCAGGGTGGGGGCAAGGGGAAACTGCAGCTATGATTAGGTTTCGTGTCTGTTTTATTATTTAGTTCTGTTGTTATCTGGTCTGTGTTTCAGCTAGCAGTTTCTGCTTCTTTTAGTCAATAGATATTTATTGCAATTTTGATCTTTTTATCTGGATTTTTTTGTGAACCCATCACTGTTGTAATTACCATATTTCAAAAGTAAAGAAGCCTGACTTCTCCATAGAGAAAGAAATATTAGGGTTTGGACTCATGTAAATTAGAGTCATTTAGGGAGAAATAATTTTTCATTAGCAGCAATATGTAAATTTAGTATCTAAACTGTCTGCAATAACTTTATTTTTGTAACAGTTTCTCTTTTAGTTCTCTTAAAGGTCTGAATAGACACTTGTTTGGGTGTAGTAACAAGAACCTGTGAGAGCCCACAGTTAGGCATTTCACT
>VZTL01018168.1:0-16814 GCA_013400535.1 Scopus umbretta
CTCCTGCTCTGCTGCCTGCCCTGCTCCCAGCCAAGGGAAGGGTCAGGCAGCTGTGACGAGGGGTGCGATCTCCCCTCTTGCGGTTTCCTCCTCTGGGTGCTGATCGGTTGCCCCCATACCTCTTCTTAGTGATCCCATCAGCTATTAGATAGTGACGCCCCCTCAGCCTGTGCTTCAGCCTTGGCAGTGAGGCAACCTCAGGAGGAGCCGCGTGTCGGTGACGGGATGTTGTCTTTCCCCACCTGCTGCTGCTACTTGCTGCTACTAGGAAAAAAAAAACAAAAACAAACCTACATCTTTTTTATTTCTGAGTTTTCTTTTCTCGTTGTGGAGCTCAGCCTCCAGAGGTGGGTAAAGGATAATTAAAACCTGCTGAGCCAGAAGACTTGGCACAGATCCAGGTGGAACCTCGACGTTTTGAAAGGCATGGCGAAAGAATTGGGAGGCATTAACCTCGTGATTCCGTGATGATGATAAGATGAAAGTTGGAAACACGTAACCGAATTAGTGTTTGGAGACATGCAGTGCTTCTGAAGTTAAATCAAAGTATCATGTTCGGCGTAGTTGAAGTAGTTAATATTTGCCAGATGAGCTTGAGGTATTTTGGTGTGGTGTGGCGATAACAGTGGCAAGTGTGCTTGCACAGATAAAATGAGGCGTACGCACATCCAACTCTTTTTACAGAAATACACCATCAGCACGGTTCCTGTTTAACTGGCAAAATTTTATGCTGCATTTTACTAATACCCTCTACAGATTATGTTGTAACAGTGCAAAAAGTGATTTATTTTGGACAGGAAACGTAGTTATACTTTGATCACTTGCCCGTTTCAACTTTACGTACAGTAACCGGTAAACAAGAATATAGCTGTATGAATTAACCTCACGGATTATGCCCGCCGTGGCAGCAGAATTATTTGTCAGCAGAATTTCTTTTCACAGCCTCCTCTTAGCAGAAGACAGCCGGGATTACTAAGCTAAATCGGTATGTGAAACCATATGGTGTTTTGGAGCTGCTTGGTTACGGTGGAGGACAAATAGCTCCTGACCCTAAACAGGATCTTTTTAAGAAAAAAAAGCGGTGTCCCTCTGCCATATAAGGCATGGGCAGGCTTACTCCAGCGCTGAAGAAGGGGCGGTAACGGGTTCACGCTGCCGAGCGTTCTCGGGCAGCGGTCGCAGGCGACTGAAGAAGTTGCGCTGAAATCGCAAACGCCTCGTCCCCGGCACTTGGCAGCGGAACTCGGGGAAGAGAGGAGGCAGCAGGTGAAATCAGAAAAAAACCCAAATCCACCGCTTGATCATGGGAAAATCAGGTGAGCAAATGCCTTCGTGCAGTTGGCTGTGTATTCTTACAATGTCCGTGCCCGGTTTTGTGCTCGGAAAGCGTTGCTAAAGCGTTAGTGGCTTTCCTTGGAGAAAGCTGCCTTTCATTTGTGCATGGTACAGCCTGGGAGGAGCTTTCTCTCTGACACAGGGTTAGATTTAAAAAAATCAAGAAAAACAAGCCCCCCTCCCCAGCCTGAACAATGTAGAGGTAGTCTTATTATATACGGTTTACATCTGGTAACTGGTAATAGTTTTGCTGTATGAAATAATTATAAACTCTATAGCTTTAAAGTTATCTTGTGCCTCGCTGTCTGACAAAACTTAACCTGCATTGCAGATAGGCAGGAGGATGCTTTGAGGGGGCAAGCTTTTTATCAGCCTTTCTGTTGGGAAGATTTAGACTTAAGATTTGTTTACCCTTTACCCAGGGAGAGCCTTGCTCAGCTCCTAAGTCTCTCCCCAGCTGTGCAGGTACTTGTGAAGCCTCTCCCTGCTGTTGGCTGCCTTGTGGGTCCTCTCCCCACCGCCGGCGGCTCTCCGTGAGCCTGCCAGTCTCGGCTGGGGGAGACTCCTCCGAAGCTGCCAAGGAGCCGGAGACCTTGGAAAGAGAGAGCTCGTGCCCGGCGCTTTCTCCATCTTTGTCCTGTTCAGAGCCACGAGTGAAAATCTGTGCCAGTCTTCCGAAGCGCCTGCAGAACTGGGTGTTTTATTTCTGTTCTTGTGGTTGGGATGTTATTTCTGCGACAAATCAGAGCCTGGTGGCATATCGTCTGTCTGTCCTGTGCGTATACAGCGTGTATGGGACATGCTCAGCAAAACCTAGTACTTGATTCACTCAAAACCATAGGCCTCTTCCAGAGAAACGTGAGGAAGATCTTTGTGCGGGTAACACTTTAATGGGCCTCAGCGTGGGTGTGGTTTTTTCCTTTTTCTTTTTTTAAAGGTCAGCATCCTAGATGAGATCAGAGCCGTCTGCAAATGTGACTGTAAAGGGCTTACTGGTAAGACACCCAGTCCAGGCAAAGCACCGTATAGCTGCCAGTGGGTGATTTTGTGTCCTGGAAGCTGCACGGGTTCTCGAGCGGATTGGGATTTAGTAAATAACCTTACAACAATTTGAATAACTGTAGTCATCCAGAAGTATCAAGTTCAGCACTTCCCTGCTAATAGCATAAAAAGTACGAATACCAGAAAAGTCTAGCAGCTGTACATTACATTAGCAACGTTAATTGGGCAAAAGCAGTAGACGTATTCCGGTGTGCACCTCCCAGTCCCAAAATGATGAAAATCTCCTCTTGTTCTAATATATGCAAATCGCTAGTACAGTCATAAGGCAGTTACTGTCTTTGTTATTTCCTGTGCATTTATTACTGCACATTTGTTCGTTGTTCCAAGCTTAGGAGCAAGGACAGACCAGAAACTGCTTTTGCCGAGGCTTGGGTATTGTTTGCATCCCTAAGTAGTTACACAAACAGAGCTTGAGATCTAAGTGCATGTTAAAAATGTCTTGTCACTTGTGTCATGCTTTTCAAATCAGTGGTAAACTGGATCCAGGTTACTGTCTTTGAGCTGTGTGTGGTATTTTTAGATGAATCATAAAACTGAGATCCTGTCCTGACAATTGGTTTATTGACTAAATCCCATCTGCCCTTTCCAGTGCACTGAAGTCTTTAAATTCCTGTCTGAGATCATTCAGTGGGTTTTGCCTTTGAATGGGTTAGAGCAGCTATTTTGTTAGAGAGTACAGCTTCCTCTGTGTTTTGCGTAAAATACCTCATGTTCCTGCTGTAGTACTCCTGAGGACACAACGCGGGCAGGTTTCTTTATACCAGGATGTATGGAAATGTATACAGCTTGGGATCTGTCTTGACCTCCAAACAGAGTGCTTGCGCCTCGCCTGGGTCAGAAAGATGAAGGTGGAGATCACCTGCAGGTATAAATTTAAGGGTGCTCTAATTCATGTAAAGCGGGGCCACTAATTTAGAATAAATGTCTTTAAGTTTCTTTAACTTTTTCTCTTCGCTAAATCCCCGGGCAAAGAAACCCTGCTGTTGAAAATCTCAGTTCTTTGCTAAAAGCTCGCTAATAATGTGTTGGTACTACCTGTTGTATTATATTTGAAACAACGTTCACGGCAAGTATCAGTGCCGGAGACTTGGCATTGGTTTTGCTTCACTGAATAGAGCTGAGTGTTAGAAGACATCGGTACTTCTGACTCAGCTTTCTTCCTTGGAAGCTACAGGCTGCCAAACCGAATTCATACTGCAGCTCCCTCATCATCAGGTTTAGAAGAATGCCTCCCATGGCCATAACACCTGCAAATACTTCAGCCAAACACGGGGACCTCCTCTGTCCTCCCCCTGCTCTTCTCTTTTCGGACAGCATTTGGATTAGCGGGTGGTGGCAGGCTCCCCTCCCTGCAGATCCCAAACCCGAAAGACCAGGGTAAGTATTTTCTGCAGGAAACCAGGCGATGCTGAGCTGGCTGCTCTTTGTTGCCCTGTTGCTGACTGCCATGTCGGCAGGGCTGTGACCCCCTGCAGCTGTGCGCGGCCGGAGGCCGGGGTCCTGGGCCGGGGTCCTGCGGGCAGCCCTCGCCCCAGAGGGGAGATCCCTGCCAGCAGCTGTGGGCGATGCTCGGGGAGGCAGCTGGCTGCCAGCTCCGCACTCCTCCACTCTGGAGCGCGGGGATTTCTCTTGCGCGGTGGGGTGGGAGTCTCCGAAAAGGCTGGGTTGGTGGCAGAAAAAGGCTGCTAAAAGTCTTATTTCTTCCGCTTCCCCTCCGGTCCTGGCTGGTGGGGGAAGGGAGCTCGCCGAGCTCGCTCCCTGAAAAACAGGCAGAGGTGACGGCGGGGGAATCGCCCTGTTTCTTCTGGCTAGTGGGAGCAGACGCTATCAGAGGAAGACAAGGACGGGCTCAGTAAATACTGGTTATCTTTTCACAGTGGTTTGTTTTCTTTTTGTTTTCTTTTGCTTCCCCTTCTGCAAACGTGGGTGGGACTCCAGAGAGAGGGCTGGGAGTTACCCACTGTGCTGCTTGTTGAGTCAGTACAAAAATAAGGGCCGAGAAAAGGCTTTGACAAAATGAAAAGAGATGGGAAGCAAGCTCGGTGCAGTTTTCCATGCTGCTTTTAATCTTCCTTAGAGGCATGGGTTGGTTTCAAATCTTAAGACTCGCCCTTGGAGCACAGTAGAAAGGACTGTCGTGTTTTCCGCAGAGCGAGCTACATCTTCAAGCTGATCTGAAGTGCAAACTTGTGCTCTAGCATCTCGGTAGGAGACAGCCGTAGCAGGCTGTAACAAAAGTACAAGTATGCTAGAGAAAGCAACCTGTTTGCTCTCTGAGAAATGCGATACTCACAAGCTGCCAAAATGACAACGCGCTTTGTGCTGGCTGGTTTTACAGGACCCGTGGGGAGAGAGGAAATGAATTCATTTAAACTGCTAGCGACCGAGCGTTCGTGTTTGGTAACAGCGGGGCATTTGCAGAACTCATCGTTAATACGAGTTACTGGCTGTTTCTCTTTACACCGGAACCGAACTGGAGGCGTGGTAGGAAAAGGGCCTTTCAAAAATGAAGTTAATTCAGTTAAAACCCCACACTTCTCCAGTTTTTGTGTGTGGAAGACACTGATTATTTGGTTCAAGTTCAATAAATGGCAAATAGAGAAAAATCTGCCAGGAAGGCATCAGGCTTTGGCAAACAGTATTCTGGGCCCAGTTTCTACCTGTCTGTTGAACAGTCAGGGATTTGGTGAGGGAGAGGAGGAGAATGCAGCAGCCGTCCCGTGTGACAGTGGTTACTCCTGTTGACTGTTAGATTAGTAGCCTTAGCTCCTCATGCTCAGGGCACATAAATACAAAAAACAAGTATGAAGGGCTCACAAAGAATAAGTTGAAATGTGATGGTCTGTAGTAACCGAGATACCTACCAAGGTTTGCTACGCCATAGAGTTGCACATCAAAAAAACATCAGCTCTGTTTTCTGAATCCTCCAAGAAACCTTTCTCAAAAAAAAAAAAAAAATTAAGCAGGAAGAAAGCTTTTATTACTGGAATTCAGTGAAAACATTCAAACGCTAAGTTTTCTCTCAGTGTAGTTGATAGTATCTAGCTTGTCTAGATTTGAATTTTCCTTAGTTGCTGGCCTGTGTGCAAGAACAAAAAGTATGAGGAGGTCAGCCTCTTGATGGTAACTACTTTGTTGTTTTTTACATATCTCAACGGACCAGAAGGCTATTTCAGATCGCTATTTTGGTAGAGTCTGCGCTGTTGCCCAAAAGATTAGCTGGAGTGTATCTATGTTATGTTTTTACAGGCAGATGTAAGCAAGTTCTGCCCAGTCTTTGAAGGTCTGAGCAGCAGCTCTGCCAGGGCCGGGTTGGGTGGCCCTGCAGAGGAGGGTGAGGTGAGGCCAGGTGCGTGGCCAACCGCCCTTTGCAAGCAGGTATGAGGAGATGGTAGTAGTCTGGGGTGTGGTGGAGAAAGACAAGATGGGCCTGTTTAAGGCCACCACAAACGTTACTTAATATTGTTTAATGTTGACTGAACTGAGTTACCAGAGCGAATCTCAGCTTTGAACAGAAATCATGTGGGCTTTGCCTGGTCTCAGCTTTAAGCGTGATAGCTGCAGAGCTGCATGAAATGCTAAGTTAACTGTCCTTCTGGAGGACACCTTTGTAGTGGCGGGGTTTGGGAGCCATCTTCTAATTTAGGTTGTGAGGGCTGTCCCTGGACATACAGCTGTGTATCACAAAGCTGAAACGGGGTTGCACATGTTGCTGAAGTCTCCATGCCCTGTTGTAAATGCAAATACAGGGGGTAGGGGGACTCTTTGCCATCAGACAGCTCTAATGACAGTTTGTGGTAGGCGGGTGTTAAGAAGTTATTGAATACGTGCTTAATTAGACCCTGTGTGTTTGTTTGTCACACTTGTAAATTCTGTGGGCCATTGGCACGCGCTGGGCCCTTAATTAGTGATCCTCAAAAAGTGATTTGGGGTGAACTGTGGTAAGGTATAACCTGTTCTTGAATTTGCCCTTATGGAAGCCCATTACTAAAACAGGCTTCTCAGCTTAGAATCACAGAATGGCTGAGGTGGGAAGGGACCTCTGGAGGTCATCTGGTCCAACTTGCCCTGCTCAAGCAGGGCTACCTACAGCTGGTTGCCAAGGACCGTGTCCAGATGGCTTTTGAATATCTCCAATGATGAAGACTCCACAACCTCTCTGGGCAAGCTGTGCCAGGGCTCTGTCACGCTAATGATGAAAAAGTGTTTCCTGATGTTCAGACTTTGATAGTTCTTCTATACCTACTACAACTGTATTGTATGAGGACTTAGAACAGTGAGGAGCATATTCCCCTGAATTGCCCCTATGGCTGGTCACAGGAGGGGATGCCCGTGACACAATGTAGTAGGTGTGGCGCTGGCTTTTTGGAGAGATGCAAAGGGCTTCCCTTTGAAACTGCAGTCCCTGGGTGTAGGCATCTGTGTACATTCCTTGCATATACTGCAGTCTCTTTTTTTTCTTTGGCTCCCAAATGCTGGGCCAGTGCGTAAGCAACAGGAGCTGCAGAAGACACATTGAAATCAAGGGGTTTAAAGATTTGGGGGTTTAGGTGGAATTTTACCTTCCAGGGGGTGGTGTGGGGGCAATATGCCTATTTGATCCTTCAAATATATTATATTCAGACTAGATACAAGGAAGAAACTTTTTACGATGAGGGTGGTGAAACACTGGAGCAAGTTGCCCAGAGAGGTTGTAAATGCCCCATCCCTGGAAACAGTCAAGGTCAGGTTGGATGGGGCTCTGAGCAACCTGATCGAGTTGAAGGTGTCCCTGCTCATTGCAGGGGGGTTGGACTGGATGACCTCTAAAGGTCCCTCCAACCCAAACCATTCTGTGATTCTGTGACGTTGTGATTCTGTGATTCTATGAAATAAAGACCATGCTTTTCAAGATTGTGAGTGATGAGAACCGAGGTTTAGCCTGTTGAGCAGGGGGATGAGAATCAGATGATGTAGCTGGTAGTAAATATGGGTAAAGAAAGCTTCCTGTGTTTCCCTGCTTGCTCTGGGCTACTGGATAGGTGAGTTTACACATCAGTAATCAGAAGAAATGTGCATGTCTGTACTTCCATGCCTCAGGGAGGTGCATAAATAAACATACTTTGAGCATTGCCCCAGCTAGCTTGGATGTCCTTGCAAGAAAAACAGGGTGGGAGGGTATTGGAGCTAATGAAATTTCGTTCAGGTATGGCTACCCCAAGTAACAGTGGAACAGAAATGGTAGAGGTATAAAATGGCTAAGCACATCCCAGGAGAAGTGGGATAGTTCTTCTACCTTTCTTCAGTTCTTTGCAAAATTCTTCACTTTGCAAAGACTTGGGTTGGCACCAGACAGCACACAGTACTATGTAAAATGAAGTTGGCACTGGGTATCAACAGGGTTCTCTCTGTTGCTGCTCTTAGAAACACCACATCCACAGAGCACAAGCATATGTAGCATCCAAAATATGAATAACTGACCAGCAAAATTACTCAAATTAGACAGGCAAATGACTTACAGAAGTCATACTCTTAGAAAACTTAGAAGAGTCGTTACTTGCTGAATAGTATAGTATCCTGCTGTCATGCAAATGTAGCTATAAGGTGGAATCACAATCTAATGGCTGAAGCTCAGATTTAGTGGTAGGGAAGTTCTGATTTCTGACGTGGCTCATTAGTGAATACAATTGCACCTTATTTTATTCATAAATAACTGTAATTAGAAAATAAGCAGATATAATGTTGAGAAGGGAGGAAGAGAAGAAAGGGAGAAGGTTTCTTCGCTTTCTCCTCCTGCATAGTGTGGTCAGTTCTAACATGTGGAGGTTGCTTGGGGCTTTGTATTTGGAAGTGTGTGTACCCTGGGAATTGTGTAGTGATTAGATTTAAGAATGCAAAGCCTTACTAATGAGGGGGGTATCCTTAGCCTTTTTAAAAGGGTTAGCAGCTTACTCATTGACTGTCTCTCAGGGTTGTCTGTGTGGGTGTGTCGCATGATTACAATATTTAGTTGTCCTCCATGGCAGAATAGTAATAAAAATTAATACTTTTGTTTGTCTCTTGTGCAAAGCCAACACTGGCTTCTCTACATATAATGAGCAGTCAGTTCCAGCCTTATGCAGGGTGACCACTCCAGGGTAGTGACTAGTTGTTGCCAGGCTTGTTGGTCTGCTTGTTTTGAGGAGAGAGGGGCTGCAAGCAGAGGACTTCTCCCCCTACCCTTGCTTCCAATGAAAGTGAGAACTTGGTTCTGTCAGTGCTCAAGACTTCTGATTAGTGTTGTGGTTTGGTTTTTTTTTTTTAATGCTTGTATCACAGAAGGCTCTGCTGCCTCTCAGAGCTGTGCAGTTTCCGGTTTACCAGGTGTTCCTTTTTAATCAGGGCAGTCAATTGCCTAACAGTTTATAAAAGGCCTTAAGTGAGGAAGTAATCAACACTGTCTATTATAGCAAGAATAGGATTTGCAATCAAATAGTGACATGACTAATGTCATTGAAACATTATTGCACTGTCGGATTCATATTTTCAGGCAATATGCCTCAAGTTGGGTGTGGGGGAAACCAGTGTGTTATGTCATATGGCACAGGTAATCCAAGGTTATAAGGTTGCCAGTTTGCTGTAGAGAAAACCCAGATAATAAAAAGAGTGGGGACTTTGTCCATCAGGTTCAGTTAATTCAGACATCTTTCTGTTGTCCTGAAGCTCACCCCAGCGATAAGCAGGTGTGTAAGAAAAGTTCAGGCAAAACTGAATGCTGAAAGACATCAGAGAATCTCCTCCCTGGAGAGGGATCTCCTGAGCTGAAGGGAAAGCTATTTTGAGCAGCCTGATAAACACAAGAATGTTCCAGGAAACTACTCCCATTCAAACTCTTGTCTAATTATAACCCCCAATTCCTTTCACTCCTATAAGCAATACTTTCTCTTCTCACTTTTAGTGGGGTCATAGGATAATTCATGTTGGAAGGGAAGTAGTGTACCAACAATTATGATATCTCGCATAAATGCCTATTGTATGGGATGGAGATGTTGCCCCTTTATTGAATTCTTGGTTCAAAGGTGTAAAAGAGGACAAGGAAACCCTACCCAGGATAGAATGCTTTCTGAATATAGTATCATT
The DNA here is from genome assembly GCA_013400535.1 of Scopus umbretta. Lineage (NCBI taxonomy): Eukaryota > Metazoa > Chordata > Aves > Pelecaniformes > Scopidae > Scopus > Scopus umbretta. Next base: position 9,496 of record VZTL01018168.1, read on the forward strand.
TTCTCTTTCCTTCTCTCCAGGCTGTATACGTAATTTCATTTCTTCTGTATGTTTCCAAGCAATCAGCCAGTTTTGTTAGAGTACAGGGGAGTTTAGCACTGAAGGAAGTCAGTTTTTATGGCTGGAAGTGATTCACAAAATGCAGCATCAGGGCCATGCTCCTGAATGACATATTTAGGAACAGTATCAAGGGCTAGTCTTCGAAGACGTTACTATCCCAAATGGGGAGCAAGAAGGTGCAGTCAAATACATGGAGAAAGACACATGGAATATTCACGCCCTGTGGCACTGCGGAGGCCAGCCAATATAAGACCGTCCTGGCGTGTTTGTGACTTCAAACCAAAGTGTTGAGACAAAATGTCGTAGAGGCATAACTGTCCTCTTAACATTTCTTGTTTCAGTTAAATATCTGTCACTTCTCCATTGAAGGAACATTGTTCTCAGAGTGTGAAAGATTCAGCTGGAGGTAGTTTCCAGGGAATTGCATTTCAAGTGAGGATAAAGATTATTAATAAAGATTATTAATAATAAATATGTCAGGTCTCTTAGAAAGATCTAGATGAAAATGTGTTCATTAGAAGCTGGGATGTCTTTTACTCAAGAATTTTGTTTGTTTCCAATCTGTTAATATACTTCGAGAATTGTGTTGAAATAGAGGCATCTGCAGTTATCTGGGACAGTAATAAAGGACTTCTTGACGTAATTACTTTGCAGTTCCCTGAAGCCTCTAATGAATTTTTTCACAAAGCTGTTGGGCATATTGAAAGTTTTATTTGCTGCATTCTCATTCCAAGCACCATTGCTGCTATCAGAGCAGGGTAGAGCAATACTGCAGAGTCAAGGGAGACTGATGGGATTTCAGTATTAAAGCAGAGCTATACTTAGTGTTTAAATGGTTACCCGGTTATCTTTTTATGTGTTTTCTGTCCACTTTGCATTTGTGTCCTCTCCAGGTATTCTGGTGCTTGGCTTCTTTCTGCCTGGGTAACTAATGTTCCTCCCTGTGTTCTGGGCAGGAAAGAGTGTGGAAGTAACGTGCAGTATCCTGGGTAAAATCAGTCACATTGCCAAGGTTGTTGGTATCAGGCTTTTGCATTTACCTCTTTCCAAAAGGGTGGGTCCTTTGAAGTGTATTTTATAGATTTCTTCAGATATGTCACTCTAGCCACTATATGATCACATTTCTAATTATTTATTTTGGGGCAGAATTGAAGGGTGATGTCATTGTCTCCACTTACCTATAATGCACACATTGGGTGAAGAGCTGAGGCCTATGTCATGATTCAAAGAGGGACTGAGACAAACATAATGGTACACTTCTGTGTAGGATTCTATGTCAGGTCCATTTCTTGTTGACTGCAGTATATGTTAACTATCTGAAGGCTAAACAGAAAAAAAATTAATATGTATGGAAAGTACACAATTGCCAGTGAAGATTGATCCATAAACAATAGGACAGAGAACACTGAGACGGCAATGATACTTCTGGAAATTGATACTATACTCTTTCTTGAATCACTGGGGTGGGTACTTAGTCATAAAAACGTATGCCTTTTTTGCTAGTCAAGTGTATGCGTGGTATAATGTTGTGCATCCTGAGTGGTGACATAAGGGCTGCCCACAGCATTTCTGTTGTGTAGGTATTGGGTGGAGAGGTTTCATGTTTGGTTTTTGTGCAATATTTTACTGTTTCCGCACATCATCTCATAGCTCTGCAAGACTAGTGGAGTAGGTCCAGTTGATGGCTGCAAAGACGATGCAGAGCAGCTGGTATTGTGGAAGACATGTTCAGATAACTTGATTCTGTTCTGATGTCCAAACTAAGGGAAGAGCAGAGCAGGAGAAGACAGGGTTCAAAGAAGAGGCAGGAAGGATTCAGGCACGAAGAGCTCTTCACTTGAGAAAGACTGAATAGATTAGCACTGGTTAGAGAGAATAAGAGAATGGAGAAGTAGAATACTCAGAAAAACAAATCTGATGGGAAAAGGCAACCTAGATGCCTCTGCTTACTTTTCCACGGTCACCCAAAGTTGATCAATGAAACTGAAACTCCAAACCCACAACAACTCTAAGGTGTGCTCTGTACGACATCATAGCCTGGAAAATCATTGTCACGTGCTGTCATTATCTTAGCCAATGTTCCAGAAGAATTCAAACCAGAGCTAAATAATTGAATAATGAGAAGCAAGCAACTGTATCTAATACCTTTAGTTGTTTTACTTATTAAGCTGTGTAATGATTCATGACCAAACCTAACTTCCTGGCAGTAGGAAATAATTTTTTCTAGCAGCTTAAGCAACCTACATGAAGGGAAAAAAGTACGTCTCCAAAGCTGTTTGCGAAGCTGTTCCCATTTGGGTGGGAGCCTGAAAATTCCTGTTAACTCTCACTTTTAATGTCTGGCTTTTCCGTGTATGGAACATTGGTAAAATGGAAAAACTTAATATGTCTTCCAAAACAAGTCTGAAATACATTTGGCAGTTGGCGTCCCTCTCCACACATCAGCATGCATGGAGGCAGTTAGCACATGAGCTTGAGTCATGGTAGATAAGTGTTTCTATAGCAGCCACCTTTGAGGAAAGGGGAGGATGGAGGTTCTTTAGGGATAACTTCGTGGTGCCTGCCATGGCTAGAAGAAACTCAGTTTTGTCCATGTCTTGTTGGTCTTTATAAGTCAAAATGTTACGACAGAGCTAGATTATGGAATACGTCCACTAATGGATGGACTGACAATTGACAAAGCCTGTGTTTCAGTTGACTTTTTTTTTTTTAGAATTTCAATTTGTTATTGTCATTGAGAGCAAATAATTTGAATAGAAACTTTCACACTTGCAGGTCAGATTGTTTATCTACTGTTTAATGCTGTGCGGATAAGATACTAAGTCTAGGTGATAACAGTCACAAGCTTTAAGATGGTCTTGTGCAGAAAAATGCTGCCTGGAGTATGTGATGCAACTTGCAAAACTGTGTATTTCAAGTTTTGATTTGCAAGCTGTCTTAAAATTTCCATGCTGGAAGCATGGACTCCTGCATCAGTGAAGTTAAGTGAAGTGGCTGTAGGGTTGCTTTCTTCAGTAACCTATGATAGATACCTTAGACATAGGCCATGACCTAGCATGATGCAGCAGATGAGAGTTTTAAGACTTTGGCCTGATAGAATCGGTGAGCTGTGAGCAATGGTAATAAGCGTGATGGAACAGTTTTGTTAGCAAAAGGACGTGTAGGTGCTTGAGCACCAGAGTGGAGGTGCCTGTTTTGTTTGGTGATACACAACTTGTGGCACACAAAATTGAAGGAAAACCTAAGAGGAGGAAGGTGGTAGGCAGATGTCATCTCATCTCACTCAACAGCGTTTCTGTTGCTGGTTTATGCCAAAAATTTTATATCAAAAAAATTGAGTCTAACAACGTGTTGATGGAGAATATATTAGATATATGTCCACAATGACGCTTTGGTCTGGAAAAGGTCAACCCAACTTCAGACTGTGTTCAAAAGGTTTAAGGTACTTTGTGAAACAGTAATGGCTTTCTGTGTGTGTTGGATATGGAGATTATCTTAGGCTGCTGTTTCATCCTAAAGCTGTTGGGGAAACTGGGGAGAACTCTGAGAACAGCTTCAAGCATAAGTGTGGGTTGGGTAATCACCTTCGGAAAAAGCTATGAGAGCAGTATGTGCAAACTGACAGCTCTGTTGTGGGAAAATGCATCATTACGAACAGCAGAATAGTGTACATGCTAATAAAGGAGAGAATGATTAATTATAGTTGTTAGGATCGAGTTGTGAGAGGAAGTTGAGAAAGGTAAGCTTAATAACAGGAAACACTTTCTAGTCATGACGTCTATTTGGGCTTCAGAAGTGTCTTACAAGGAAAATGATGGTAGCCGTGCTAATTAGGATATTCAGAAATAAAGTTGATGAATCATTAATAAATGTAGAAACCTGTGTCACGGTAAAAGTGGAGTAAATACTCAAAGATGTCTTCGTCTGTTCAGAGGCTGTGGCAATAGAGAGAAAGTGAAAACTCTCTCTCTGTTTTGAAGATGATATCCATACTTCTCTAACTGCCCCAATAGCTGTTTCAGGTTCCAAATTTCTCTTAAAGCAGCAAATTCCACAGGGTGACCAGTTCCAGAGGAGACCTTTTTTTTTTTCCTGGGATTCTTGGGGAAAAAATCAGCAAAGACATTAAAGGAGGTAACATGAAATTGTCATCAAGGTGAATTGCGCTGTGACTTGTCGCTTGTCCTCTGCCTTGTGCTGCTGAAAGTCCCAAGTTTATCAGGGCACAAACAGGAGCTTTTTTAAAGCTTTGCAGTAACTTTGGAGTTCAGATATTTACCGAATGCACTGTAGCACAGGGGAAAAAAATCATCCCCAGCAGTCCTTGCTTTCCTTACCACTCACTGTTCGGGAACAATTATTTGTCTTGAGCCAAATAAAGGTGCATTTTGAGATTTCTATGAATTTGTACTATATAACAAGTAAAAAGAATGGTGTGTGTTTCAAAGTGTTTTTGTAGTTCTATACATTTTAATATCTCCATTTTCTTTAGGTGGTGTCTTGACTAATACAGAAAATTCTTGCATGCAGTGCAAATAATTTGCATTTTTAGTGCATCTCATCAAGGGACCTGTTTGTGGCTTACTCTGAGACTTCTTTGCAATGGTGATGCAGTGCACTGAAATCTTAAAATGAAAGTCAAACTAACCTTAAATCACTTTGCTATTGAGGAAAGGAATAAGGTTCACATTTTTCTTCAACCTTTAGTGAGTCTGTGCCATCCCAATGGCAGTGTCTCTTAGAGTTAGTTCCTAGATGGAAGGCATTAACAGTTCATTTCATCCTACTCCCAGGTAATGAAGGTGGTATTCCGTTCTTCAGTCCAGCCTGCACCAGAGTCTTAGCTACAGGGTATGCTTTTTTTGTCTTCACTAATGTCTGTATTTGACAGACCTTTCCAATTTTTTTGATGTGATTTCAGCTTCCAAACAATTTGCTGAAGAAGTCTTGAAAGCACACAATGACTACAGGAAGAAACACGGAGTTCCCCCATTAAAACTCTGCAAGAAGTTAAACAGAGGAGCCCAACAGTGAGTTCAGTCCTTTCTTTTCTCTGATGAGATTTGTGACACTTATCCATTAGGTTTGTCTGTGCATACTGCAAAAATGTTTGCCTTTTGACATGCTGATGTTCAGTGAAGACTTACTGGGTGGAAAATGAGGGACTCTACTCTTTCTGTCTCCCTACCCCACCCTTTTCGTCCCTTCTTTCTCCATCATATAGCACTAGCTGGTCACATGGACACTTCTGTGGTCAGAACTGTATAAATCTTTCTTGCACCCTTTCCAGACATGGGCTGCATCTGTCTACACTGGTATGTCTCCTCTGCAGAGGGTAGTTGCCTAAAACGTGCTTCACCACCACCTCTGTCAGATGATGGATTGTCATCTGCAGGAGAATAGCCACTGCTGCTGAAATAGTGAGAAATTAACTTTTTCATGGTAGGAAGTGATGACTGGTCTAACATCAGTGGAATTGGAAAGAAGTAATTTCAGATCAAATTGTCTATCTCTCTGCCCCAAAAGAAAAATTAGTATATGTTGTTCTTCAGTCTGTCAGGAGGGACACATCTACCTCTTCTCAAGTGCTGAAGACCGCACAACTTCTTGTCAGTCTAATGTACATTGTATCCATCTTTCTGCTGTCTGACTTAAGTCTTCCTTACAGAAATTTGAGTCCAATACTGCTTGTCCTCTTTGCTGTAGACACAACCAGATTATTTCTTTTCCCTTTACAGCAACCTTTTTCAAAGTACATTTGAAAACCTTCAATTTTTTTCAGGCTGATCTTCACAGTACAAAGGAGATACCTGAAGAAGTAAATGCTGATTAAACTATTCAGAAAAATAAATGTCTTTCTATAATAGCTAAATAGTGGCCAGTTTGATCCCTGCAGACATGAGACCTCATCTCCTGTTAGGCTCTCTACCATAACCGTGCAGACTTCTCCATGGTGGCTGGCTGGGAGCCAGAGAGCCTGTAGCCTTTCCAGAACCTGATTTACTGTCCCAGCATGGTGCTGCACTGTCACACAGATGCACCAGCTCCCTCACTCCTAGACCAGAGATCTCCACCAGGTGTTGTGCTTTACAACGCATCATGTACATGGCATGTGGATGTGCCCTCTGGCAGCAGTAAAATCCGATTCTGTCTTTATTTTTTCACTTTTTTTTTTTTTTCTTGAGACAACATGATAACTGGATACAGTATTTCTAAGAGATGGAATGCCAGTGACTCATCCACATAACTTTGTAATCTGCTGGGGTTTTCCTTCTGTTCTCCAAAGGGTTGGTTTGTTTCTGTTTTACATGATGCCTCACAACAAGGAAGAAATTTCTTTGACTTGTCAATAACACTTGTTGGGTCTCCAAAGTGCTACAGTTGGTTTGAACAAGCCAACATGTATGAATAGTTCAGATTATTCTGTCAAATATGCATTGCTCCACATTTATCTCTAAGTGTGCTATTGCCCTTGCTGAGTATTTTTAGGTCCTTCTGGAATTCCTCACAGTCCTCTCTGGTCTCAGCTGACTTTCCCCGCTGTGATGAATAACATTAGGAAACTTTTGGTTGCAGTCTGTCACTTAACTTGTAAGAATTAAAAGACACATGTTCAGAGACTGGTGAAATTGGCTGATAGAACCTGAAATGGTTTGATCTGAATAGAAGACATGAAATACAAGAAATCTCTTATTTGTCAAGACAGATTTTGCATAATCTTAAATTCAAAGAAGAACTTCACCTTTTCTTTAGGTATATCTGATATCTTTGTTGGTATATATCTGTTGTATCTCTGGGTACTTTTCCATGCTTCTCTATCTGTGCTGAAAATGGTCTGTTTCCTACTATTTTCAGTTCCAATAATTGTGACAGGTTAGATGAACTGACTATTGGATCCCTGCTTTAGCGTGAGATGAGTCACCCTCAGCAGGTGTCTGTTTATCTCTGACGGTAATGAAGCATAGGATGATGATCTCAGATGCAAATCTCATGCTTTCAACTGCCTGAGTTAGAGCAAATTAATCACCCTTTGTCTCAAATCCTTGGCAACTTTGTCTGTGTGCAATGTGTACTTTTTTCCAGTCTTGTCTCTTGCTTGGGATGTGGGAGTCCTTGAAGAGAAAAATTGCAGGACTGTAGTGATATTGGGCATGAAGGAGCATCTACAGATCCTCTAGTTCAGGATCTAGCAGACTAACAACTGACAAGTTTTGGGGATTTCTAAATCAACGGAGGTAATTAAATGCCTTTTTTTTTTT
>VZTL01018168.1:16855-33545 GCA_013400535.1 Scopus umbretta
TTTTTTGAGAAGAGTAGGACAGAAGGAAATGGGACCCTAATGACTGAAATACTAGCGTGGGCCAAAATGTTCAGCTGGACAAATTTCCTGTCTGGCAGATGCCAGTAATTCATGATTAGGGAAGGAACAGCAGGACAAAACAAATGTGGTGATCCTTCTCCCACGATCTTCTCCTGGAAATTACAGCTTTCTCCTGGAAATTATGTTTTTCCTAAGCAGTATGTTGAACCCTCATTTTTTTTATTGCCATTGTTTAATAGCTCCTGAAGATTACACACACACACTGTAAATTTGTCTAGCTCTTTTTCAAACCCACATGCGCTTTGGTGTCTGCATTGTCCTGTGGCGATGACTTCCGCTGCACAGTGTGGAAAAAATGCTTTGTCTTACTTGGCTTTTAAATTTATGACCTGATGATTTTGTGTGTTGCCTTCTATTTCTTGTTCCATGAGAAATAACAAAGTCTTTCCAATTTCGCTGTCTCTGTACTGAAGCCTCTCCAATGTTGAATAAAGAGAATAATTGTATTACACATGATGTTTCTCTTAACCCTATTATCGAAAGGCAATAAAGTACATCCCATGCTTTTATACATGTCAAGTTCTATAGAAACAGTGCAGCTTATCCGTACATTGGTATACACAGTTGTTGCCTCAGATTCTCCATGTGGTCCCCTTCTCCTCTGTACTGTCTGTTGCCTGGCATTTGCTCTTGTTTTGCATTTGGCTTTTTTTTTTTCATTTGTAAATGTAGGTTTTTTTACACTTGCTTTGACTGAATCCCCACTTCAGTCTTTTTTCCATCTCATTGAGAACATTTAAGTTACTCCCATGAGGGGCCTACAAATACCGGGAGGTGACACCTGTAGCAATTGCTGCAGGGACTTCCCTTTCCCCCAGCAGCTGCAGCTAAGGATGCCAGTGGATTTCCAGGTGCTGGGCTGAACATGGTGGGGGGAGATCTGCCCTTTGATTTCTTCTAGGCCCTTCTCAGCAGTGACATGGATGCTCATGAAAGACAGGGGAAATAGTCTCTAGGCCTTCCCTTTGCCTAACTCCTAGATCTATATAAGCTTAAAACATCCCTGGGCTTTGCAGCTGAGTAACTTGGCTTAGACTGTCATCTTCCAGAAAAATTCCTTGCTTGCATCTCCTCCTCTTCCTCCTGCTCCTCCTCCTCTGCTCTGCTCACTGTGGCTGTGGTCTGTGACTCAACGTGTGGATTCCTTTGCTAGGTATGCAGAAGAACTGGCTACCACGAGGGTCCTCAAACACAGCTCTGAGTCTGCTAATGGAAAATGTGGAGAAAACCTAGCATGGGCATCCTATGACCAACCAGGTAAGCTTTCTTCTCTTGTTGTCTCACAGACACTGGATAAATTGCTTGTCTCATGTACTTTGGGCCCAGAGTGTCTGATTGCAAGAGTACTGGCATTTTCTCTCCTTCAACAATGCATCCACCCCAGCCCAGCCCAGCCCAGGCTCCAGGGGGACAGGATGGTGGTTTGCAGTCACCTACGTGTACTGAGAGCAAGGAGCACATGTAGGCATGGAGGGGGTAAGGGACTGTGGTAGAGTGCTGTGTCCCTGGGGAGGTAGGACTTGGCATCTAGGCTGCTCCATATGTCCCAGCTGTGGCGCTGTCTTGGGCTCTACTTGTATGTCCATAGGAGGAGAGAAGAAAGCCGTCAATGCCCTGTACTTCACCTTTATCCTCAGTTTGTCCCAGCCAAAGAGAGGGCTGACCACAGGCTGGCTGCGGTGAGGAAGGTGGAAAAATGGCCATTGCGTGCTACACAGCAGTTCCTGTTTGTGGGGGCGGTCACCAAAGTGACAGAGGCTCATGTGTTAGACATCTAGTCTCTTCTGCTCGGTCAGCAAACAGGCTTTGAGCCCTTTTACATGCCTTCACTTGTGAAGACAAAAATAGTCCATATAATTTCTGATCATAAATGTAACTCATAACTGGCAGCCTTTGGTTTGGATGCCCGATGAGCTGAATTTTGGCCAGGCTGACAGCGTGCAGTAAGCCTATTGTGGTTTAAACTCTAGCCGGCAACTAAGCCGCTCGGTCACTCCCTGCCGGTGGGATGGGGGAGAGAATCGGAAAAGTAAAAGTGAGAAAACTTGTGGGTCAAGATAAAAACAGTTTAATAAGTTAAGCAAAAGCTGCGCACGCAAGCAAAGCAAAACGAGGAATTCATTCACTGCTTCCCACCGGCAGGCAGGTGTTCAGCCATCTCCAGGAAAGCAGGGCTCCATCAAGTGCAGTGATTACTTGGGAAGACAAATGCCGTCACTCCGAACATCCCCCCCTTCCTCATTCTTCCCACAGCTTTGTATGCTGAGCATGACGTCCTATGGCGTGGGACATCCCTTTGGTCAGTTGGGGTCATCTGTCCCGGCTGTGTCCCCTCCCAGCTTCTTGTGCCCCCCCAGCCTGCTCGCTGGTGGGGTGGGGTGAGAAGCAGAGAAGACCGTGACTCTGTGTGAGCACTGCTCAGCAGGAACGAAAACATCCCTGTGTTACCAACGCTGGTTGCAGCACAAATCCAAAACATAGCCCCATACTAGCTACTGTGAAGAAAATGAACTCTATCCCAGCCAAAACCAGCACAGAGCCCTCAGTCGGAGCGATGTTCAGCAGGCTCTTCCCTCCTGCCTCCTCCAGCGGGCAGGGCTCATGCCTCAGCCTGCTGAGACAGCAGGTGGGATGTATTAAAAATGACCACTTGCTTGCTTTATTCCCATCTACCTTTGGAATTTCCAACACAGTCTCGGGGAGACAGAAGCTCATTTCTGCAGGCTGGAGGCCCTGTTTGAAGGACCTGAAAATTTTAGTAAGTGAATTTTAGGCCCAGGGACACTGCTCGGTTCTTCTGCAAGTGCCAGCTCTAGTCCCTAATGGGTACTTTTTCATGGGGAAAAAGAAACCCGGGGTGGAAAAATACAATTTGCTCTACTCATATTTGGCATTCTGTCCATTGCAAGAGTCTGAGGCAAGCGTTCAGCACAGCATGGGAAAACACAGATGTACAGCAAAGTTTGCATAGTGGCTATGACTCACTGACTGAGCTTACTTCTTCCTTCTTGTTTGTGTTAATGGCCTGTGCTCCTTCCCCCGAGGTTCAAGTCACAGAATTCCCATTTACAGAGCTGGAAACAAAACACGAATGCCTCTCTTTTTCTGGATCCCATTTGTCGTCCTCATTGCACTGTTGCCATACATAACTTGCCAGATTTGAGCAATTTTGTTGCTATTTTTTTATCCACAGGATTGAAAGTCTTGCTGAGAAAATTAAGCTACATCCTCTTTTGTTCTGTACAACACTTCTACAGGACCATTCAAAGTACCAGAATGAGAAAAACAAGTTCTTCAAAGAAAGTTATTCTCTCATCTGGGCTTAGTCTTCATCTTGGTGGAGCTGGTTCATTCTTCCTCTTTTTCTCATATAGTCCCCTTTGGATAGTTAATTTGTACCCTGCTCAATGAGGCTGAAATTTGTATTAAAGCGTCCATTCAAGGGCTTAACAAAGACAGGCAGTGTCTTCCGGTTTCTTTCCCAGATAAAGCAAAACTCAATAAACCTCCAGCATACCCTGTATTCTCTCTAAAAAAAGTGATGCTATTGCTTATTTTGGCTCTTACCAAGTTCTGTAATAATGCCGGAAGATGTATTTCGAGTTTCAGAGAAGATTTAAGCTTTCAACTATAAGAGCCTTCTAGTTTGACCCCTCTCCTGGTACAAGAATACCTTGAATTGTATTTGAGATTTTAGAGTTCCATAGCCTAAAGCTGTCGCTGGAAATATGTTTATCCCTATAATCCAAGAAATAGTTGTCAGCTGTTTCCTGCCTCCAGTCCTGCAGGAACTGCTCTGTGGCAGACTTCTCTTTGTCTGTGTTCAAATAAGTGAGCTGTCATCTGCCACTAATGCGAGAGAGCAGAGCCTGCCTTGGCAGCTGTAGTATGTCAGGCTTCTCAGGATGCCTCGTCTCATTTCGCACATGTCGGGAGGCTGAAGGCAAGCACTGGATGACTAAATTCTGGTTGGGACGGCTGGTGTGGTTGTGAAGAACGTGCCGTGTTGCCTGTGCAAACACTGCAACTTATGAACTCTAGAGAGTTCATAAGAGAAATTCACTGTATGTTATCACCCAAATCTGTTATGGGAGGAACCTGGGTCCACCTACCGATCGGGACTAGTGGACAGAGCGGCACAGACATCCTCTGCCCCAGCCTTGGAGGAGCATGCTCTGACTGAGAGCCTGCCTTGATGCATCTCTTGCTGTCTAACACCAGGCTTATACAGTACTGTTACATAAAATAATGTAAGATAAAATAAGGACCTGCATGAGGAATGCTGGAAGTAGAGCATGACTTCCTAAAACCATTAATATGACTTCAGTCTAGGTAGATATTTTATTTCTGAGGCAAATTTAAATCTACCTCTACCTTCTTTCCCCACAGACTGGTGGAAGGAAGGTTGTGATAACAAAAGCTAGAAAAACGTTTGAGGAAAATTCTGAGGTTTGGGGTCCGTAGTTTTTAAGTAGATTGCCGTGGTGCTGGCCATCCTCGCACAGAAATATGTCCTGTGTGATTTTATTAGAATGTTTTTGGCAACTTACTCAGTGGGGTTACTTGAAGATTTAAGGATTCTTTAGCATGAGAAGAAACAGTAACACTGGGCCCAGAAAAATTAAATGTTAGGGGGAGCCAAATACAGTAGCAGGGCCGCCACAGCTTTGTGCCCCCAGTAGTGAGGCTGAGAGTGTATTCCCAGGCTTGCACACACCAACACACATATACAGCATGTACATGTGTCTATACGCAGTTGGCCACACAGATCAGCACAGACAGATGCACTTAGCATTCACATAAACAGCACCGTGGCCTCATCCTGTTCCCCTTTCTGGCTGATCACCATGAAGTCTGTTACTGCACTATATATGAATAAAATAATATCATAGAGACATATAAAAATATGTTCCCAGTAGTGTATTGATATATATTTAAAATTGTATTTTTATAACATAAAATAATGTATCTAATACAGATATTTCAGTAATGGAAGTAAAATTCCAGTGTGAATCCCTGAAGCAGCTGGGCTCGGACACTCAGTCTGCCCAGTAGCTGCCCCTGTATCCCAGTCTCCCCAGCTGCTGGCACCTGGGCGTACAAACCCCTGAGGCTGCATTTCCACTCCAGTTGCTGGTAGAGCCCATCACACGCAGCTCCCTGGCCGTCGGCCAGGACCCCCCCTGTCCCTGCGGTGGCCATACACTTCTGTGGCAACTCCTCCCAGACCACTTCACCTGCTTGCCAGCTAGTCCAGCGTGCGCTTTGCCTAGTGCTCACACACTCGCACCCGCACTGCTGCCCAGTTGCTGGCACCACAGACACCCAGGTCCCTGCAACCCTTGGTCTGACATCGGTTGCTGGCACTCAGACACCCCCCCCTCCCCATCCACACAGAATAGAGCTCCTCACGCAGGAGAGTAGTTAGAAATTAAATTTCATGAGACAACAGGACAACTGATGAAATGCAAGGCATGGCCAGGCAAGAGTATTGACACCTGTTTACATGCAGTGGCCCCTTTTTATCTCTCTACCTTTCAGAGAGTGGTACCAGCAGAAGAACTTCACACGAGTTAGTCTTATGTATGGACTGACCTCGTATGGTCAATCCTCTGACCATAAGAGGGAGCTTGAGGCATAGTCACTGTGGCCAAGTCACTTGCTCATAGCTTGGGTAAATAAAATAAAATCACTATGCTGATCCCGGACCTAGTCTTGGGCAGAACTATAACTTGGGTACTAATTCAAGGATTGTTTTGCCAAGTTTTTGTGCCATGTAGAGAGTCATGGTACTGATGAAACGCATTAGAGCAAGAACCAGCCTGGTCCGAAACGAACAGCTAGTAAGTCTAACCGAGCAGGTCATCAGTCAGCTATCGCTCGGAGAAGGGTGGAGCCAAACTATATATTCCATAGAGAAAGTGTTGAAACTGTGAATGTGTTTTACAGCAATGCAAACAGGAAGGATATTTTAAAAAAATAGCAATCTACTAATTGATTCTGCAAGGGGAGCAACAGAAGAGAAGCTGCAGCACTGACTGTAGGACAGATCTGCATGCTTTTTGATAGAATTAAACTTCAATCTTTTCTGCTATAATCAGAAATGAGGGGTGAGAGTGAGATTTCTTATCTTTCCTTCTGATTTAAATGCATTTTGAACAATAACCAACCCATTTTTCGAGGGGGGCTTTTGGAGGAGTGGGAACTGTTTTCAGTGAAACATTCAAATGCAAGCGAAGCAAACTCTAAGTATAACTGCCTCACTTATTCCGTAATAATTTGAAATGGAAATACTGTGGTACAGCTCTCTGAACCAGCAAGTCTGAGCATGCAAGTTGCTGCTCAAGCAGGTAGGCTCAGTGCTCTGCTGACCCCTCTGCTGTTCTTTCGGGTCATTTTCTGTAGACCCTGGGAAGCCTGGGGTTCACGGGGCTCAAACCAGAATTTTCCCTTAGTCCCCTGTGTATCAGCTGTCACTTTCAACACTGGTTTGGCTTGTGTTCCACTACTGCACTGTTTACTGCTCCCCAAGGGGCAAAGGAGAAAAGTACTTCAGAAGAAAGAGACCGTGTTTAATCACTAGGTATCCACCTGTCTTCTCGCATGGTAAGAACTTCCATGTAGGAACCTTCTCATCTCCTGTGGCATATGACAGATACAATTCATTCCCTTCACTTCCAGGACATTTCTTTAACATGATTTTGAGACAGAAGCTGTCAAAGGTTGCCTAGTCCTTTGGTCACTTTCTCTTTTGCCGGGAACAAGTCAGTCTTTAATTTCTCACAGCCTATGATGCAATGACTCTTTTCATTCAAGGAAGATGACAGTAATGCCATGTAATGACAACATGATCTTGCACATGAATAAATGGAGCATAGCTATCAGCTTCTAGGCTTTCACTGCCTGGCTGCAATAAGTTGCAAGCTTTCACCCCGAAGGCTGGGAATTAACACATCATAGATTGCGCTACCCAGCTATGCCCGTTGACTTTCCTGTACAGGATTGAGGTATTCTTACCTGATGCCATTGCCATTTCTCTTGAATTAAAGTGTTACAAAATTTTCATATGATGGTATTCTTTACGTTAAAAAAAAAAATTATGAAGAGATACTGTACTTTTGAAAACTTCCATGTGTCTTGCAGCATTTCCATTATGGATATGTGAAGTTCTTGTCACATGGAGCCTAGGTGCACTTCTTAGAGCTACAGTAAGCAGAGTGGGGATGACTTTCTCTTGAACTGCTCTTCACGCTATGTCACACTGATATATAAATTGAGGGAATGAAGTGCTGGCAGCAGTGGGAATGCAGTCCTACATCTGTAAAAATACTACTTACACAGTATAGTCACTTAAGCACTTGTACACACAAAATGCACGTGCTTCATAAGACCTGACAGGTCTGCAGTCACATTCTGTATTTCTGTTCCATCCAGCTTGCCACAAACACATAAAAATCCTTCATAGCTCTGAAATCTAGGATGGGACAGGATGTTGTTTGGGGTTGTTTGGGTTTTTTGGGTTTTTTTACTATGTGCTTTTTCTTTTCCCCTTGAGTTGCATAAAGATTGCTCTTTACACATTTTTCATTCTTCGTTTTAGCCTTAGTGTGAGTAACAAATGAACAGATATTTTTTTGCATTACAGCCTGCAGCCATAAAACAGGTCTACAGGGTTTGTTGTTTGGTGCAGGGAGAGCAGGGAAAGAAGGAACCTATTGTTATTCCTGAAACATTTACTTTGGGAAGCAAGAGAGGTTTCGCTACCTTTTTATGTAGAAAATGTAAATTGACTCTACTAAGAGAGCACCATTGCTAACAAGCAGTGCGGCTTAGATAAGTTCATAGTGCTTTCAGTTCACAAAACTCTCAAGAGATGACATTTCATTCAATATTTTCTTTTCAGTGACAGCTCTGACAGCCAACTTGCCAGGCTAACAACGCCATCCTTTTAGCAGACTGCACTCATAAAGCAACTGAAGCTTCAAGGAGTTAACAGTTCAGTGTCTGACTTTTAGAACAGTGCAAGTTTAAGACTTTTTGCTGCAAAATAGCAAAACATGAGTCATTGCTGTTCTGCAGCCAACAGTCCACCAGGGACCAGCGTTCTTCGTGATGGTAGGCTTAACAGCATTGGCAGCTTGCTATGAAATCAACTGGCCTTGCGTTATACTTCCTGGAATGCTAAGCAGAAATTTCATTATTGCTGTAGCTCAGGGAAAAACCTGCCCCCTTCCCTCCCACAGTGTTTGACACAAGAATTTCCTAACACCCAGTAATGGAAAAGAAGTAATATTTGACTTTTGAGTACATAGCATCTGCAAGTTCTGAGCTCCTGCCCTCTGTGCTGCCTGTTCCACCGGATCCATTGCAGCTTATCAGAATCTCCGCCTTTCTATCAGGTTCCTTAACTGTTCAACGGAAAACAGGGAAGGATTATTTCTTTGGCAAACATTAACCTTAGAGACCCACAGGCATGTAGTGCTACATCACTGGCCACAGTCACAGTCCTTATACAGCTGTGGTCAGTGAAAGCCTTCGATGAACGCTGGACACAAAGGACTTCCACACAGAGCAGCTCCTTGGCGTCTGTATTTGAGGCGTCTGACTCTAGTACCCTGCGTTAGAATGCCTCAAAGTGGACATCCACAATGGCTCAAGTGCTAAAAAGTAAATGCACTCAGAAATTTCAAGTATTAAATGCCAATGAGAGCATTGAAAAGTAGAGGATGTCAGAAGTGTCATTTTTCTTCGGTTTGCCTGGAGCTGTAAGGGGATATCTTCATACATCTGCATCCACAGGTGGGAGGCCTCCCTGTAGAAAAGGTCCCTGTGGCCTTTGCTCAGAAAATCTGGCAAGGCTCACTTCAGCCTTTTCAAACATGTTCCAAGGGGGAGGAGCTGCTGAAAGTTGTATGTAGAAACCTAATGACAGGAGCAGTCATCTGAGGTGAGGGAGGTGTGTCTTCATGACCTTCTAGGCTGAAAGTTACAGAGGTTGTGGGCAGAAAAAAATGTAAACTCAATGTGTTAAATTGCCAGATGATTTCTTTGAGGACTAAAGGGCTTTCTGCCCCAACTCAATCCTAATGCTGTGCCACACAGACCTCTCTTGCCCAAAGTTTTTTCTGACTTCAGCATTTTAAAATTTTAACCACAGGTGCGAATTGGTGGGTGGTCCTGTTGCCTGATCTGTTGCTGACAGTATAGTGCTTTTCATCAGCTCTGCCCTACCAGACGAGCACCTTGCTGCACCTGTCCTGAACAGGATGAACTCTACCTGGTTCTACAGCTGTTCCATGGGTTGCCTGCCCAGGCTCTGAGCCAGGCTGTGCCGGCCACGCCATCCCTGGCGCTCCAGTGGAGGAACTGATGGACTGAGTTTGCATCGAGCAGAACTCCGATCACTGATGGCCTTGATGGCATGAGATGCTTAACAAAAAGCATCGGCCTAGTTAGTAACTGAGTAGCAACAGCTATTGCAAACCAGTAAATATTTAGTAAGTCACATGTACTACCATGTCACTTACATTTCAAAAACTTTTCAGTAAAGAGACTGTTTCTCCATGTTTCTAGAAGTTCTTGCCAGCTATTAACAGAAGATCTCGCTGGCCGGGCTGTAAGTGAACTACGCTTCCGCGTTCATGCCATGAGTCCACAGCAGATTTCTTTTGTCTTTCAGGAAAGGATGTGGCTGACAGATGGTACAGTGAAATAAAAAATTACAGCTTTCAAAACCCAGGATTTTCTTCTGGGACAGGTAAGTTCAGACTGGGCAGTGTTTCCTCAACAACACAGCTTTTATTTTAAGAAATGGGCTAGCCAACTTGTTTTGGTATTTTTCAAAAAACTGCTTTTATTTCTCAGAAAAAAATTAGGGAGAAAAAGTATTAGAATCTCCTCAAAGTTTTATGTTAGAAACTCATAAAAGGGTAAAAGGAAACTGAGAAATGAGGAAGTAAGCAACATTTGTGGGGGTTTGTAATATTGTATTTTTCCTCTGACTCCAAAGTTTTTGAAAGGCAGCTTATTTTTAAGGGATATTAATTTGTAGAAAATCCTAAGTTGGAATCCTATAGGTGTCTTACTAAATGTACTGTGCTTTTGTTTACATTGACATGTGTCTTCTACCAAGTTACATCACTCCAATCACCGAGATAACTTCAGATATAATTTGGAGAATAGCCATAGGCCATTGACGGCATATTGACAGTCTGGTGTTGAATGAACATAAGAACATTGTTCCTTGAATAGTGTTCAAGCAAGAGATATACCCAAGCTTGTTTCAGATGAAGAAAATAATGGTTTTCCCCCATGGGGCCTGTCTACACATAGCGGGTACAACTGATGGAGCAGCACAATGCAGGGGTGACTATTAAAACTAGGCAGAAAAAGCCACAAAACCAGCATTGTTTTGAATAGTTGCACATGGAGACACATGGGGGAGTAGGAGATGGTCAAAGCAAATGAATAATTGTCACTGTCAGAACTGCTATTCACACTGCAGGGAGTGAAGACCATGATTTCGGTGTTGAATTTTATATCAGATACTCATCAAACTGCTTCTTTCATGATTCTCTTACTTGGTATTCTGATTCGGATATAGGACATGGAAATGGGAATAGTAGTGTGGAACCGGATCACATCAGGCTTTTTCAAGACAAAATGCCAGATGTAGTTTTCTCGTCGTGTCTTTACTTTGTTCTCCTGTTAAGAGAAAGAAACAGTTTTGTATTGTGCTTTTTCCCCTGCTTCATGTGTTAAAGGGAAAGTTATAGGTTTAGCACCTAAAATGAGTGTGTATGTTTATCTCTCTTTCTTCAGGTCACTTCACAGCAATGGTTTGGAAGAACACAAAAAAGATGGGAGTCGGAAAAGCATCTGCTAGTGATGGCTCAACGTTTGTGGTGGCTAGATATGATCCAGCGGGAAATGTAGTAAATCCAGGCTATTATGAAGAAAATGTCCTTCCTCCAAGAAAATAACTTTTTTTTTAAAGGTAGTCTTATTGCTTAATGACAAGTGAACCTGGATTTGGACTTAACAGTGTTTGAAATGAAGTACGATTCAATGAAATTTCCTGTTTGATACTGCAGTTCACTTCTCATTACAGAGGAAGCAATTACATGTTGCTTGAGTCGATCTGCACATTAGGTCCCTGTTGTTTCTGAGGGGGCTTCAGTTTATTTGAGGATGAAGTATATGCAGCATTTCTGAAGGGTAAACTTTGTAAGGTTTTTTTTTAATAGTTTGCATGAACTCTGTGTCAGCATGTGAGTAAACACATGTTGGATGTCTCTTTTTAAACAAGCAAATTTATAGCTTTCTGTAAACTGAAGGTACCAGCTTGTGATTATATCACGTACTCCCAGTTTTCCAATATGTTTTAATAACTGTAACCTCTTTGCTCTGTCTATACCTCCTGCTACTGTGGGGCCTGCTCTCTGCAGATGGAACATATGCAAAACTTCCCGTATGAAAGGTACATGTGTAAAATGTAGTGGCATTCAGACCTGTACGTTTTTATTAAGAGGATCTCACGGAACACTAAAACGTCGATGGCAAAATTGTATCCGTCAAGCAAGCTATAACTAATGCATGACCTGGAAGCTACTAAAAATTTTTAAATCCTAGCGTTACATTTTAGGTGCTAATATTTAAAATCTATTTGAGATGAGCGCATTTCAAGTTGAACCCCCATTTTACAGTTTACAGTATGTACATTGTCTTATATATCAAATCGTTTACTTCTGTTACAGGAAAGCAAGATACTGCCTTTTCTCTTAGATACTTGCGCACAAAGGAAGCTTCTTTGATGGAGCACGTTGGATTTTATTTCTCAATAACTTATTTTTATTTCCTAGGGAATATTTTCTGCAGGTGTCATGCTGTACAGACAATAACATTCCCAAATCATCTCTTGTCTCTTTTAATAATGTCACCGTAGGGGGTATTCACATGGTCATAATTAAGAGATGTTTACTCTTTGTTCATACCATTCAATAATAGTAAAATTATTTCATGTACTGGATTGATGCCTTGAAAAAATTTAGATTGAATTTCCTTAAAAGTGAGCAAGCAAAAATTCTGAGGACAGGATAGGTCCATTTTGGCCAGGTTCTTACACTGTGCTTCAATTTGGGGTTTCCTTTTCTTTGTAAATGTTTCTTTTTACTTCTGCTGAGATTCTGTATGCCGGAAATTGGTTCATGAAGAGTGCCATTACAGAAATACTTATTTTTGTTTACACGGTTGTAATAAACTGTACTATTTGGCTTGATTATATGTCACTGTGATGCTGTCTGTTACAATCTTTTTGCTGTAAACAAGAATTTAACACATATAATGAACATCTGAAAATTAAATATTTTTGAATATGAATTACTCAAGCCTTTGCTGTTAGGTGAGTCTTTGCTGAATAATCTTCAAATTTTATTTCCAGGACATTAACGTATGACATTACTACTTTTGCAACATGGAGCAAAAAAAGCAGCAAGTAGTCTAGTCCAGGAAGGAAAGAAGATACCTTCTAAGAAATGATAAATCATACCCTTTATACAGAGATCGAGCTAACACTTAAATCCAAAGCTGAAGAGGCGTACCTCTTTCTCGGTTGAACTCCTGCTTTGTATCTCATTTCATTTCCGCTGCTCCCTCTCTCGGTTGACATGTTCTCAGTAAAGAATACCCACTCCACTCCCACTCGGACGTGTGTGTTTCAGTAACTGCAGTGCTGGGGCCTTCCCTGCTTCAACCCTCAGCTGACTCATGTTGCACCTCCAAACAGGCGAATGTTCCATGTGCAACGCCTTATCATCCCCGAGAATGAAAACAGGATTTTCTAAAAAAATTGGGCTTGCTGCAACTGGCGTAAAGGTAAAAGCTGTTGTTAAATAAATTAATGGTATTAAAATACTCTGTTTTTTCCTAATGACATTGCTGCTATTGGCCCTATAATTCCTTGAATTGGTTGGTGTAAAACTATACGTTCTAGCTGAGGGAGTCAAGTCAGAATTTCTCTCTGCTGCCACCTAGGTTTTATTTTAATGTCAGAGAGGACTGGGAAGGTAGGTAAAGAGAGGACAAAACAAAACAAAGAACCCCTTCTTGTTGTCCGTATTTAAAACGATAGTGGCAAATGACCTTCCAGAGCTTTTCAGACAGAGCATTTAGAGGGAGCAAGAGAGATAATCAGACATGGAAGAAGCACAAAGCCGCTCAAATAGACCCAATGCACGCTGCACGTACTCCACAAAGCATCTTGGAGAGTTGTGGAGACCGGGAGGTGGCAAAGAAAGGTTATCTCTTGTCATGTTAGAGCAGAACGAGGTACTTAAGAGCTTCCTCAGCCAAGCTTGTGCACACAGAAGTAACGTTTGCCCTGGGAATAAAGAAAAGGCTGATCTGACAGCTCTTGAGAGAAAAATACTTATCTTTAGAGGCCTACAGATGGTTTCTAAGGTCTTTTTGCAGCAGCAGCAGCAGCAGGAGGAGGAATTCTAGCTGGTCTGAGGCTTCATTTCCAGTCTTCTGGGTTAAATAATAATAAAACACTTAGGGGAAGAACTGGGACTGGTCTTAAAAAAGCGCTAAAAAAGGAAGCCTGCATTAATGCATTTTAATTTGCCAACTTCCCTCCTTTATCTTCCCAAAAGGACAAAACCCAGGCAATTTCTCCTCCAAGGAGTGGAAGATGACATTGAGGAGTGGTAGAAGTATTGTTAGAAGACCACAGATCAGGCAGAAAGCCACATCACATGAACAATAATAATAATAAGCCCATGGGCAACAAAGATGCGCAGAAGCACTTGGCAGAAGTCTTGTACATTGTGCTTGGAAATGCTTCGCTTTTTGGGAACTCAGCCACTCTACTTGTCTCCCGCTTTGATTCTTCAGGTGGATTTGCCTCCAACAAAGAGGCTGATTTGATTGGGTGGACTGCAGAGAAGTCATGTCAGACTGCTGGACTGCTGACCTGCAGGCTTTTGTAGTCTCTCACACTTGCCCTAAGAATGTTTTTAGCTTTTGTGAGTATCTTTGACTTTGATAGCCTTTTTTTCCTCTGTCTTATTCAGAATTTCAGGCACTTTTCCATATGACTGGTTTTAATGCTAGTTTGAGCTGCCTTTTCAGCATCTGCTTTCTTACCTTCCTATGATAACCAAGCAGCCAACTGCAAAAAAGCCAGGTATGACTTCAGCTGAGGTATTGGACATCTTAAGAAAATTGGGCTTTTATGATGGCAAAGTGCTCACTGGCATTTCATTTGCCCCAGGGTGTGATAGTTGGTTTGATCTGTATTAGAAAGCCCAGAACATGGTAATGTGAACAAAGCCACAGACCGTCCCAGCCTGTTGGTTACAGACACCAATGCTGCTGGCCTTGTGGTCGCAGTACATGCCAGTGCCACAACTTGTCTCCCCCAGAAGCTTGTGAGGGAATGGGTAAGTGTAAGACAGCAACTGGAGGCTCTTTGACCCCAATCAGAGTGGAAAAGGGGCTTGAGATGATACAAAGAAAGCCAGTGAGCCGAAGCCACCTCCCTCCCATCTTGAATCTGGCACTAGAAATCTCAGAAAACTGCATTTCTAGGGAGAACGCAGGAAGAACTCGGGAGTTAGGCTGCTCTGGTTATTACATGGCTGGAAAGTGAAATTTGAAAATGATGTCATTATTTCTGTCTCCTTCACACAACCTAAAGACCAAAACACCTGTCTGCATGTCCAGCTCCACAGTGAGCTTTTGTGTCCTTGTATCACCTTTCCAAAACCACAGCAGAAGGAGATGGCAGGACTGAGTTTTAGTGCCTTTCAGCTCTCTCTTTGCCTCTCTGGGGGCCATCACAAGTTAATTTCTGCTCCCCAAATTAATTTCTGCATGCCAGGCTGTGGGTGAAGATTCCACTTCTCATGGAACACAGAACATGAGTCGCACTTGGCCTCACTTTCCTGTACGATCAGCCCAAAGCAAGTCACAAACCAGAAAATAACCTGCTGCTTTAAGCTGCTAAGGAAGCCCTTTGTGGAATGTATTAAATGCTGAAAGCCAAGGAGGTCTTGAGAGTCTCCAGACTTTCTCTCTCTTTCCCCCCTCTGGAGGCATGTTCCGATGGTGGGTGTCCCTGCCACCCTCCTGAGAGGAGTGCCACCCCTGCGCACTCACATGCCCCAAACAGCAGTCTGGGGGCCGATGCCCCCCCACCCCCTGCCGCTACACTCCTCCCCATACACTTCATAGTTCTTCTGCTCCTTCACAGGCAGTAGGGTCTTCCAGGTGAGTTTACCCTTGTACGACCTAGCAGCCACTGTAAATCTACCTGACAAGGCTCCTCTTCTCAGCTGGTTTACTTTCTTAAGCAGTGCTGTCAGGGTCCTCCACATACCCTGATAAGAAGTTTTAAGTTCTCTCCTTTTGCTCAAAAATTAATTCCTCTGGCTCTCCTGTCTAGGATGCTAAGCAAGACATAGGATTGCAAGAATCTTGTCATCGATGCAATGAAATGCAGTTGGATTTCGGTTATACCAGGTGAACGGTAAAGAAATAAGAAAAAAGCAGACACGGATTGCACAGACGACATGTGGACTAGAAGCTAAGACCTTATTTAACAGCAACCTAGGAAAAGCTGTAAAGAGGACTGTGGAGAGCACGAGTACCTTAAAACATGGCCAAGATGCAGAGCCTGCTAATCTGCAGTGGCTGGGAGCAGCCTGCCTGGGCAAAGCTGTGCTCAGAGGTCATCAAAAGCCAGACTAGGGTTCATGTCCCAAAGGGCTGTGAACTTGCAGCACAACTTCTCCCCTGTCAGCTCTGGGGTGCTCACCAATGTGTCAGGAAGGAAGTCTAGCTGGTTGTCCATTTTTTGGAGACAATCACCAGCGGCCCCTTTGCCCTCAGCTGTCTCTGTAGGGCTGCAGTCTCCCCTTTCTTCCTCACCCTCTGGTGTCAAGGTAGCAGGGTAGCCGCAGGGAGAGCTGGAGCACTGGGGAAGCCCAGTCTTAGTCCCACACCTGACGGTCCAGCAGCAAGGCCCGCTATTGTAGTTTAACCCCAGCCGGCAACCAAGCACCACACAGCCGCTCGCTCACCCTCCCCCCCCCCCGGTAGGATGGGGGAGAGAACCGAAAAAAACCCTAAACCCGTGGGCTGAGATAAAGGCAGTTAAATAGACAGCAGAGAAATTATTATTATTAATAATAATGATAAAAGACTATACCAAACAAGTGATGCACAATGCAACTGCTCACCACCCGCTGACCGATGCCCAGCCTGTCCCTGAGCAGCGATCGCTGCCCCCCAGCCAACTCCCCCCAGTTTCTATACTGAGCGTGACGCCATATGGTATGGAATAGCCCTGTGGCCAGTTTGGGTCAGCTGTCCTGCCCGTGCCCCCTCCCAGCTTCTGGTGCCCCTGGCAGAGCATGGGAAGCTGAAAAGTCCTTGACTGGTGTAAGCACTGCTGAGCAACAACTGAAACATCAGTGTGTTATCAGCATTGTTCTCATACTAAGTCCAAAACACAGCACTACAGCAGCTACTGGGAAGAAAATGAGCTCTGAATTAAGCTGAAACCAGGACACGCAGTAAGACCTGTAAAGCCAAGGGGCTTTACCTG
>VZTL01018168.1:33754-65778 GCA_013400535.1 Scopus umbretta
CCGTGCCCTGCCGGCTGTGCCACCCGAGCTTTTGCTCTAAGCGGAATTTTTGATGTTCTCAACCCCACAGCTCGGCGGTTGAGTGGATGGAAGGTCCTCACAGTGTCCAGGGGAATAAAGACAGGCTGGGGTGGTTTTGGATATTCCCCCCCCCTCCCTCTCCCGGCATGAATTTCACTGAAAATGTCATTTGGAAGGGATTTAGCGGAGCCCATACAAATATAAACTCAGGTAAAGTGATGGGAACAGTGAGTGGGTTTATATTCCGGCCTGTCCTTTTTTCCCTGTGAGCCCGGAGCCTCCACCTACGGCTGCCTCAAAGACTGCAGCTTCGGGGCTGCTGCTCTGCCCATACCTGCATCCAAAGTTCACGTTAAACGTGGACTCCAGAAAACAAAGCGATAACAAGGAAATTTATGACGTGAAAAGCTTGCATTTATTAAAGTGCTGACACGGTTCTCCATGTTTTTTGTAGTCCTGACGCAATAGTTAAATAGCCTCACTGGCCTTGTGCACAGAGGGAAGGTGCTAGATACCTGGAAGAGTACTGACTGGTGTGTATGAATGTGTTGGAAGAAGACAGAGGAGGAGATCTGTGGCCACAGCTCCAGGTGGTACAGGGGCTGGAAGGCTGCTTCAGGGTGGCTTGGCTCTGTGCCCTCTGGATCTGTAGCGCTTGCTCCCACCTGAGAGGAAGCAATGTCCTGCCTGGCCACATAGGGGATGTAAATGGCTTCCCCTCTCCTTCTGCCTCCACTTCCCTTCATTCCCCCCCCCATTCACTTAGGCCTTCTGCAAAATAGATGAGAGATCCCCCTGCAACAGTGAGCTGGCTATTAGTGCGGTATTGCCAAGAAGGGGTTCATGTGCCTCATGACTGTGGCAAATCACTGCATACAGCTATCTATCCCATACGTTTCTTCCAAGAAACAAATAGCTTACACTGCCTTGCATTCTCTGTGCACAGACTGTCTCCTCTTAGAAGTGTCAATACAAAAGCATGGGAGGGGATTTCCCCCCCCACCCATTCCTTCCATCACAGGTACGTTACCAAATGCCTCACTCCAGACAGTTACACTGTGGAAAATGTGCTTGTACTGAATGCTGCCAATGTTACAGCATCTACACTAGAAAGTATAGAGAAAGCTTTACATGAATTGTTTCTCCAACAAGCAGGCTATTTCTCTCCTATATTCGAAAATTAGTGATACACCATGTCCCCTTTGGCTGCTTGCCCACTTCCCTTGGCAAGTACAGAGCTTGCATATAAAGTTCAAAGAGTCTTTTTCAATTACTTTGGTTTGTCCTCTCTCTCGCTTTCTTGGTTGGGAATTGCTAGTGAACACAGTGCCTTCAGGCTGTAATTTCCTGTTGCATATTTTCTGAAACCATGTGAGGGATTGTTCTTGATGAGCTTTCCAGGAGCCTACTGCAACTGAACTTGTCTCATTACCAGCCAGCTATAGCCTTCAGCTTCTTGCCATCCTTTTTCTCTTGCAGTTCAGGATTGTTTTATTTTTCCTCTCCTGGGATTTGAATGCTAGTAAGGGTCATGGAGTTTCTGAAGGTAGGTGGCACAAGTTCATCTGGGCTAGCACAGAAGAGGGAGCAGGAAGAGAGGGCTCTGAGCATTATGGATGCTTCATAAACGCTGTATATGGTGCTGATATCCTAGGCCAGGGCCTACCAAGCGATGGTCTAGGAGGCAGCGATGACTGTTTGTGAGTGTGTACCACCCTTACGCTACTCTCAGTGAAGAGATGATTTGGTAGACAGAAGTTATTGAGAAATTCCTGGGGTTGAAGGTGGCCCAAAGAGTACAGGAGGATTGAAAAAAAAAGTCAGCAAAACTGCAAAGGATCATTCTGTGCATGTCTGGCTCATGCAGTGGAACAGCTGGAGGAGATCGCCAAGCTGTACCTGAACTGAGTGGGGGACTCGAACTTAGGGCCAGAAAGAGCATTCAGC
The DNA here is from genome assembly GCA_013400535.1 of Scopus umbretta. Lineage (NCBI taxonomy): Eukaryota > Metazoa > Chordata > Aves > Pelecaniformes > Scopidae > Scopus > Scopus umbretta. The sequence continues at coordinate 35,723 of VZTL01018168.1, forward strand.
AACACAGAGCGGATTTTGGCAGATCCTGTGTACCAAATACACCCTGCCTACAACACAGACAGCTGAAAGGTACATCGTTTCAGGGGACATGATCATACTTTCTGGAGACTGCCTTATACCTGAATGAAGCAGTGTGCACTGCAGAGTGTGCAGGTGTGTTTCTGTGGGCTCCTTTTTTAGTGAGGTGAGCTGCTTATTCTCCCAGCCTCCTGGGTGCGGTGCTTCAGGTGTTCGTGAGGCCATGCTCTAGCCTGTAGAAGCCTCACTAGGAATAGTCAGGCTGATGGTAATGCTTTCCTTCTTTTCTGAGGACTAGGTTAGAAAAAGGCTATTGATGACCGTGTTTGTGGAGCTGGGCGGCTACCCCGAAGGTAACAGTGAGATCCTTGCCCTGGTTGCATGTGGTGTAAATGGCCTGGAGTGGTCTATGAGAGCTTTGAAATCCCCTCTTTTACTTCTGAGGGATCCCCTCCCTGAAACTGCAATAGGCACTGTAGCACCATCAGGGTCTGCAGTCAGTCTGGGTAAGAAGAGGTATTGTCATGAATTCCCACAAGCACCGTGGTCTCCTGGATGCTCTGAGGGAGGCTATGGTATTCAGAGCTCTGAAAGATCAGAGGCAGCTTGAAAGCTCATCATTCTTTTCTTCAGCCCCTGGACTGCAAGCTTTGTGCTGTCACAAGGCACAGCTTAATATTGCTGTGCCTCAATGAGATAAAACAGGGTCTGTTCACCGGCATGCTACCTTTCACGCAGCATCTCTGTCCCTCTCCACTTTCAAAAAATAGGATTAGTAAGCAGAACTGAGTATTTGTGTTTATGTATAAGATCTCCCATGCATTTATCAAGGAAGCTTTAGAAAAAGAGAAGAAAAAAAAATTCTTGCCTCTCTTTGTCTCGTAAACTTCTATAAAATCAAACGCAAGAAAAACTCAGTGATTGTTTCTGCCTCACTGTAACTTGTGTTTCAGTATGCCAGTGTACCCAGTGAAATATATTATGATCGTTGGTAATTGTTTCTCTATGCCCATCACAATAGCTGGAGAGTTAAAATTGCTAATGATCTTTCCAACAGCCTAGTTGTTTTTCAGCTGCTCACTGAGGCCATTAATCAACATACCCAAGACTGCTTGAGCAACATTTACTAGCAATTAACCTATGGTTATGGGAATATTCTAGGCTGCACAGCACATAAAAGATGTATCCTAACACTGCTTTTGCTAATTGAAAAGGCTGGAAAACAAAAGTTCTCAGACCTACATGAACCAGCTTGATATGAGGAAAGAGGGTATCCAATATGCTGGAAATATGTTACGTTAAATCCTCTCCCAGACTGCTGAACATTAACTGAGCTCTTCCTTTCCACTTGCTCTTCCTAAAACTATATAGATGATAGAATAGACATCTGAGGTGTGTTGCAGTGAGTGAATTTAAAAGACTTATTGAAAGACTCCCTTGGGAAGAAAAGGATATGTGTATGACCTTTACCCTACGCCACTTGTTCTCTATTCTCATTCCTCAAGCACTGAATGGTTGTATCACCTCAATTTTCACCAGCAAGATGCAGGACCAAAATATTTCTAATGTTATTTCAGTGGCGTCAGCGAGGTTACATCTGGGGTAATCTTCACCTCTAATATTTTCTACTGTCTACAAAGTTTATCTGGCTGGTAAATACCACTGTATGGTTTAATAGATCTTCTTTACATCACAGAAGAAAGGAAACAGGAAAGTTAGTGAGAAATGGAAGAAACAGTTTGCCTCCAAAATTATTGCAGGGGACTTTTCTGGTTTATAGAACTTGGCAAGATGGCAAATTAAAAATGTTAAAAGGAATGAACATACACTGTAAGCAGCATTGGTACGGTATCCTTGTGCGTTGGTATGACTGCATAGGACTGGTATCTCCCATCCCAGCGGCCAGCTGGCAGCTCTAGATGAAGATGGTCTAGAAGCCTTATTGTTGCCTAAAGCTAGAGGAATGCCAAGTCCTGTAACGGCAATAGAAGCGGCTTAGATAAAGTAGGACGTGCACTAACAGCCAGTTTGCACCAGCACGCACGCTGCTATTAGCCTTAGTGAAAAGACTGAGGCTGGAGCAATGAAGGGAGACTTGTCTATGTGGAAAAGAGCTGTTTTCACGTGTGCATCCTTCTGCTGGCAGTATTTCAGGAGTGCAAGAGGAAATAGTGCAGTCCTTTAGTACAGCTAGTAGTAGCTTTGGATCCTAGAAGTAGAGGAAGGGCTTACAATAGAAATTGATTGCCTGTCGTGCTTTACAGCCTGTTTGCTTCACTGATATCTACTTTTGCTTGATATTGAAGATAGGAAGATAGTAATAAACTTATTACTAAAGTATCAACAACAGAAGTATTTTCTTTTCTTGGGAACCCAAAGTTTGGTGTTTGCCATCCATTTTCCTTCACCCCAGCCTCTTCATGCTCTGTGTCAGGTTAGACCAAAATTCGGCATTGCCAATTTTTGCAGCATTTGTCATTCAGCCATGCAATTCTAATAGGCAGGACTGTAAGAGAAGCCTAAATATAGCAATCGTCTTGGCCCTCATTTATGTAAGAGACAATGCCAGTTGCTAGCCCACGTCATTGTGGGGGAAGGAGACTTCAACATGTGACACAAAAGCAAACAAAAAAAGATGTCTCCAAAGACACTTAACATAGCTCTCTTGCTTTCTTTTGGAGTATGACTCATGAGTTTTAAGTGATTAGTAGAGCCTCGGCTTCATTAAACCCCCACTCACAATAGTCCTGTTACCTCTGATAAGGAGGAGGATGTCACTTTATTGAGTGTGGTGGCCCTTCTCATCTAGACTGGAGTGAAAAAGCAGGCAAGAAGTGGGCAGGCCCTATGCATTGAAAAGGAGCAGTTTAGTTCCCCTGTTACATTTGCTGAGCTTACTTAATACCTGTATTTCTGGCAAGTGTGATCTTCAAAAGCATTTGTGAAACATCTGGATATTTCGGGCTGAGGAGCAGACCTTTCCGAGAGCGTGGTACAAGCTGAGTTACAGAAACAGAAGCTGACACCAGGTCTGAGTGTAATGCAACCTAATTAAAATTAAGAATGGTTGGAAACATGCTTGGTTATATTCTGCAGGCAATGAAAGGCTATTTTCCTAAAAATGCTATCTTGATGATTTGCCCCATTTATATTCTTGTCTTTTCATTTATTAGTTACCTAAACCTTATAAAGCAGAGCTTTCTCCATCCTCATGAGGCAGGTATGTATACAAATGGCAGGTACTGATGAAATGTTTACTGAAAAGATTAGGTTGTCAATGAGGCAAAGGATGGATATTGATCCCCCTTCTATGTTTGTCAACCTGTAACCTGTTTAAGAAATGGCCTACAGCAATGAAATCCAATCAAGCACTCTCTGCAGCTCCAGTTTTCTTGTAATATAGGGAGGGGATTCAATCACAATAAAGGAAATGAACCACTTATCATATAAATGAGGGTAAGGCAATTAACAGGTTACAGGTTCCAAGTGAGGAGAGTTCTGACTGCAATACAGGATTAAAAGATGGATATTCTGCACACCTGAGCTTTTCTGTGGTCTTTCTATGGGGAGGGGTTGTTATGTGGCAAAATATGTTGCAACGCTGAGTTAGCAGGGTTAACAGAACCGAGCGCAGTATGTGCCTCTCCTAACTAAACCCCTGCTCGATAACTTTATAACGGAAATGTTTTCAAAGAGGTGGCCAAAATAGTTTTCTAAGTAATTAATACCACTTCTCAGTCCCTCGGGCCACCTGAAAAACAATTTTTTAGTTTTATGAGAGATGTGAGAGGTTGTAGAATTTTTATTTGATTCAACATCATAAGAAAATTGATCCTTTTCTAATATGATCCTCCTACCCTCACCTCCCCCCAGTAATATAAGTCTCAGCTCCAAGTTGTGATTACAACAAGTGCTGCAACGGCCAGGCTGTAGATACAGCCTTCGATTCCTTGTCTTGAAAAAGTTTTTGTTTGCATCAACAAGTAAGAGGGCAGTTGGACTTACAGGTAGGCTGATGTGGACCCTCTCTTCTCTCAAGTAGAGTGGATACCCATGTACAAGGTCCAATTTGTAGGTTCACATCCCTGCCCTAAAACACAGAAAACAGCAGCTGATACTGAAGCACCTGCCATCTGAGATGAGTGATCAATCCATTTGCTTTCTTAGGTATGGGTTTCCTTCTTCAGAAATGCAATCCTGGACCCAGTTGGGAAAATATGAAATCAAGTAATTTTTCCATTAAAAGTTTAGGTCTTGGTACTTGTGGTGGGTTGACCTTGGCTGGTTGCCAGGTACCCACCAAGCCACTCTCTCACTCTCCCTCCTCAGCAAGGCAGGGGGAGAAAATAGGATGAAAAGCTCAATGGTCAAGGTAAGGACAGGGAGGTCACTCACCAATTACTATCTCGGGCAAAATACAGACTTGACTTGAGGAAATTAATTTAATTTATTGCCAATTAATAACAGAGAAGTATAGTGAGAAGTAAAAACAAAACTAAAAACACCTTCTCCCCATGCCCACCCTTATTCCCAGGCTCAGCTTCACTCTCAACTCCTCTTCCTCCCCTCCCTGAGCAGTACAGTGGTATGGGGAATGGAGGCTACGGTCAGTCGATAATACTTCGTCTCTGCCACTCCTTCCTGCTCACGCTGTTGCCCTGCTCCAGTGTGGGTCTTTCCCATGGGCTGCAGTTTTTCATGAACAGCTCCAGGGTGGGCCCTTCCCACAGATCGCAGGCACAGACTGCTCCAGCATGGGTCCCTCACAGGGCCACAGGTCCTGTCAGAAAGCCTGCTCCTGTGTGGGCTCCTCTCCATGGGCTGCAGCTTCCTTCAGGGCACATCCACCTGCTCCAGTGTGGGGTCCTCCATGGGCTGCAGGTAGATATCTGCTCCACCATGAACCTGCATGGGCTGCAGGTGGACAACCTTCCTCAGCATGGTCTTCACCATGGTCTGCAGGGGAATCTCTGCTCTGGTGCCTGGAGCACCCACTTGCCCTCCTTCTTCACTGACCTTGGTGTCTGCAGACTTGTTCCTCTCACATATTCTCACCCCACTCTCTCAGCTGCTACCCAGCATTTTTTACCTTTTCTTAAATGTGTTATTACAGAGGCACCACCAGAGTGGTGGTGATGGGGCGATGGGCTCAGCTCTGGCTAGTGTTGGGTCCATCTTGGAGCTGGCTAGAACTGGCTGTGTCCAACATGGGGGCAGCTCCTGGTGTCTGCTCACAGAAGCCACTCTGCAGTCCCCCTCCCACCCCCCCNTGCCCACCCTTATTCCCAGGCTCAGCTTCACTCTCAACTCCTCTTCCTCCCCTCCCTGAGCAGTACAGTGGTATGGGGAATGGAGGCTACGGTCAGTCGATAATACTTCGTCTCTGCCACTCCTTCCTGCTCACGCTGTTGCCCTGCTCCAGTGTGGGTCTTTCCCATGGGCTGCAGTTTTTCATGAACAGCTCCAGGGTGGGCCCTTCCCACAGATCGCAGGCACAGACTGCTCCGGCATGGGTCCCTCACAGGGCCACAGGTCCTGTCAGAAAGCCTGCTCCTGTGTGGGCTCCTCTCCATGGGCTGCAGCTTCCTTCAGGGCACATCCACCTGCTCCAGTGTGGGGTCCTCCATGGGCTGCAGGTAGATATCTGCTCCACCATGAACCTGCATGGGCTGCAGGTGGACAACCTTCCTCAGCATGGTCTTCACCATGGTCTGCAGGGGAATCTCTGCTCTGGTGCCTGGAGCACCCACTCGCCCTCCTTCTTCACTGACCTTGGTGTCTGCAGACTTGTTCCTCTCACATATTCTCACCCCACTCTCTCAGCTGCTACCCAGCATTTTTTACCTTTTCTTAAATGTGTTATTACAGAGGCACCACCAGAGTGGTGGTGATGGGGCGATGGGCTCAGCTCTGGCTAGTGTTGGGTCCATCTTGGAGCTGGCTAGAACTGGCTGTGTCCAACATGGGCGCAGCTCCTGGTGTCTGCTCACAGAAGCCACTCTGCAGTCCCCCTCCCACCCCCCCCCACTGCCAGAACCTTGCCATGTAAACCCAGTACAGTACTTCAGTATTTTCCAGCTAAAAAAGTATGTCACTGCAAACATCTGATCAGTGCTTACGCTAGAGAAGGGACTTTTCTTTTTAATTTTGCATCTTCGGTGCATTTTTTTCCTTTTCTAAATATCGTCCTTCCTAATGGATGGCTTTATTGTTTCAGATGTGCATTGAAATAGACTGCATTAGATAAGCAGCCTCCAGAGCAGAGATCTTTGGAAGGTTATGCATGGCAGTGAGTAAAACGTGAGAGTTCGTGAACTCACCAGCTTGGGGTAGGCAAGGAGATACACAGCCCTCCATCCCCGCTGCCGCTGTGAGATAGACCACCAGTGAACATGGCAGCCTGTCCTGTCTGATGCCTGTCTCATGGACCTGACACAAACCTCTAAGTCCAACCCAACAGTCTGTACCCATGTTGACCCAAACTCCCCTTTTGGGACAGCGATTTCTGTGCTCAGCTGAGCACCCAAGAACCAAACGAGCATGGAGGCTCCCCTCTTCCCTCAGCTGAAGGTGCAGCGAGACCACAGCTGATCTAAAAGTCTTTCTGAAGATGTGGCTTGCATTGACCTGCCTGGGTGACCCCTGGCTGGGGAGCAGAACATGCTCTTGTGGAGGGTTAGTGGTTTACCTTGTTCAGGTAAATTGTGTTTTAAGTGTTAGCAGCTGTTGCAGGTGTGGGTATGGTGCTTCTTAGCCTCATCCACCCTTCCAGTGATGGCTACTGCCATGTTTACCTTCTTTCAGGTCCAATCTCATCCATCTCTTTCCAGTAGCGTTAAGAGTCCTGGAACATTGTCTTTTCTTTCAATGCAATGAAAAGCAAAATAATAACTTAGTTATTAAAATGAGTAAAATAAATGGCTGGAGCTACTTCTTATGAGCTTGAAACCTTAGTTTTGTGTCTCGGACTGACTCAGACAACAGGAATGGGATCTGAATTAAAAATAAATGTGAGAAGTTTGAAATAAAAGAAGGGGCTACGTCTTTCATATGCAATAATGCTAAATCTTTCGTAAGTAATACAATTAATGTGAAATAAAATGCTGAAATAAAGCTGTGACATAGTGGTTCATCTTCCAGAAACCCTAAGTACAATAACTATGCACAAGAATTAGTATAGACATTGAAATACTCAGGACAGAGCCAAACCCTTGAAGGGTGTTACGGCATCCTTTTGTTATGCAGATACCTTGCTGGTACCAGTACCATCTGGTCCAGTGTCCCCAGTAGGAGGTGCATGCCACTCATTTATAGGAGAGAGGAGAATCCTACAGCTGGTTCCTTCTCTCCTCCTGATACCACGTCCCCCGGAGACTTACTGTCTGCTTTGTTAATGATTAAGAACTAACTACAGAAGGGCACGTATCAAGTATGGACATATTATATTGTGTCAAAATTGAGGAGGAAACCTCAGGCTTGTGTCCCCTGAGCCTCTCTCCAGTATTAATCTTCTCTGTACATGAAACATTTTTCACCAATACATAACCTCACTTATTACTTCCTGCCATTAAGTGCAGCAAATACTCAGACACTCTTCTGGAACATTTCCAAATGAAATCTCAGAGTCATTACATTAACCTTTTCCATTATAGAGCACAAGGAAATTAGCTATTGGCACACACAGAAATACATAGAAAGTGGTACGATGTTTTCACATAATTGTATTTTTATACTTTTTGACAAGGCAAAGAGTTAAACAAAAATGTTAAAAATCCTGCATGCTTCATTAAAAACTCTCTATTTCTCTATTTTCAGCAAAATAAGCCATCAGTGTTAGATTCTATAATTGACACCATTGCTTAGGGAACAAACCTATGAATCTTATTAGAGACAAATTCATTACTTTAAGTCCACCCTTAGGATGCAGAGCTCATAAAAGAAACCTCTGGAGGGTTCAGCTTCGGGGATGAGATGATTTCAGGCTGCAAATCTACAGATTTGCTGTAATTAACCTGAACTAATTATTGTCAGGCGATGGGTCAGACATCCTGGATAAAAGCCCCTGACTGGTTTTGTGGTCTGCTGGGTTTTCAGTAAGAGAGCTTCTTGTTAAACAAAGAAAAAGTACTGAAAGCACAGCCCTATATATTCTTAAAGTAAAATAAATCTTTCCACTGGGAGAGTATAGCAGAGGCTATTTAAAATGCACAGTCAATAGGGACAACTGGAGTATATTAATGTTTAATACTTTTGCTAGCTAGTTCACTACAGGTAACAATAAGCAGCAATGGTTAAAACAGCTCCTGGGAGGGCTCAGCTGGTCACCATATGTAGTGAACAACTGTTTGTCTGCTTTTGCAAATATCACAAGAAGGGATCCATTTAAACACTTCTTTTTGCATTACAGATACACTGTGATAGTCCTGCAATAGATGCTGTCCTGTCACTACTCTTCTACTGCTTTCAAGGGATAATACAGTTGCATGGGTGCACCTACAGAAGCTTCTATGGCTCACATAGGGAAGAAGGAGTAAGCTAACCTGTACAAGATACGCTGATACTACCAGAACACAGCTTACATAAATTTAATTACCACAGGTTCAAAAAGCAGTGACTTTTTTTTACCACTAGCGGAGGAACTGTTTAGCTTTATGGTTTTACACACAGCTTTTTGTGTGTGTTTAAATTTCCAGATTCTGTTGAAATCAGGGGCAATGACATGCATGAAAACATTTCAACATACGTCCATCCTTTGAGGTTTTCAGGATTCAGCTGGACAAAGTTGGCACGATCTAGTGCAGGCAACAGTCCCACTTTGAGTGGGAGATGACCTCCAGAGGTACCTTCTGGTCAGCATTTCTGTGACCCATTGTTGTTAAGAAGTGGTCACAAGGAGAACTGTGTGCTAAGGTGTTGTCCTTACCCTATCAGCTAGAGATGCTTATGACTGCTCATTACTTATTTTTTTTTTTCCCTTTGGTCCAGAGGTTTGCTGCCATTGCCATTTGCTTTTAGCCTCCTAAATGTGCATTCTACCTGTCATTTACCTGTCCTTTCATCTCTTCTCCTCCTTATTCTACTGCTGTTTGTTTGCAGGTTGTCACAGATTTACTGCATGATTCACTGATATTGGCCAATTTCTTCTCCATTTCCTCTGTGTGCCTCTGACGCTGTGGGACAGAGTTTCTGACAGAGGCCTCTGAACAAGGGAAGCCTGGGTATGAGTGGAAGGGAACTGCAGCACAGCTAGAGCTGATTTTGGCAGGGATCACATATGGATCTTGGAATACACCAGTGGGGATAGTCAGTAGCTCTTGTCGTGTGAGTGACTTAAAAGGTGTAGTCTGGGCCTCTGTGACTCCCTGGGGCCAGTGGAGAAAGGTCTGTACCAGTGTCATCTAGGAAGTCCCAGGTTCCCTCCTTTGATGCATGGCTGTGGACAGCTTTTTCAGCTTCCTCGTGCCTTCAGTTGCTCCCAGATAACATTTTCTGTCTCAGGGTATTGCCACAGGTCTACTGTGAATGTAAAGTAGGCTCACATCTGCTAACCTAATGGGGTTCATTGAACTGCAGAGGTCTTGAAATTGAGAGAAATTGCGACGAGACCCCAGTCCTTTTTTTTCTATCTTCTAGGTATTACATTGATGGGTTTGTTATTGGTTTTCACTTTTTGAGTCCTTATCCCTTTTACATCATTAACTGTTTTCTTACTGGTATAAAGACATTCCCTAGAAAGCAAAGAAGTCAAGGTTACGGTGAAAAAATAGCTGGAAATCTGAACAGTTGAACTGAATAAAGGTATGGAGGGGACCAATACTGAGCATTACACTACTTTTAAGTGCATGCAGTACATGAGATTCTCTGTGGATCTGAATTTCCTAGGTGAAATGCAGAAATTGTTGGTTCAAAACTCCACAGTACCTGAAAGGTAGAGTTTAAAATGCACAAATAACAGCATTTAAATTCCACTAATGTTCTACGGGAAGCACTCCTTGAAGCACATCAAATTCTCAAGCTTTGTGTTTTGTGAGGACATCCTGCAAACTGAGATTCTTAAATATCCCCCCATCAAAAGATTATGAAGATGTATAGGGTTTTTTTTTCTTGCTAGCCTACTTTTCTAACTTAAATGTTTTTGGTTTGCTCATCAAATATAAGATGCTGTCCTAGCTTTCACTCACTCAGGCCTGCATACCAGCAGTGAGATGCACGTGTCCACAAGGTGTGGGTAGAAGTGCCTCTGTGTGAGCTGGAGGACGAGGCGCTCTGGCTGCAGAGTCCTCACTGCAACTCCTGGGGCTGGCAGGGAATGGTTGTCATGAAGTGGTTTGTCGGATGGGTCTGTTTGACCTTCTAAGGATCGATATTTAATATGAGAGAATCTGTAAATATTAAGCATAGTTTACTTCCTATTGGGAGAGCAGGAGGAGCAATGCCAGATACAAAGTGCCTTTTTGCCACCCTCCCATCTAGGTCCTCTGCTGACCTAGCTGTACTTTGGCCTTATTGAAGCACGGGCCTTTTGATCTTGATGTAAACAACGCCTTCTTCGATGTTTACAAGCTTGCCTGCTGTTGACTGTGCCCTTGTTTACAAATAAAATCTGGTCCAGTAACCTTTGCTCTGCTGTGTCCTCGGGTCCTTTCCCACTTGTGCTTCAGTCAGGCTATCTTAATGCTTCTGTTACACACTTCCACAACAGGAGGGAAGTATCCACAACCCTCATGTCACTGCCCTGATGAGCTGTGACTGCTGTTTCAGGTGTGACTTGGTCAGGCAATCGTACATGAGAGCAGAACTGAATTACCCTGTCATCCCAAACGGAATGGCAACATGGGATGGAGGAGGCCAACGCCTTTCACGTGGATGCATCTAATTAGCAAAATGAGGAGGAAAAAAAAATGAGGTTTAGATGATACTACAGCAGAGCTGCCATTCCCTTTGTCTTTCTGCCCTGCAGCCAGCACAACACCCATTGCCTCTGGCCACCCTGGGTAGAACAGGCTCTCCTAAAGAGCCTGTGCTATATCACCAGTCCCGGAGCGCAGTACATGTGAGAGCAGATAATTTTTGCAATTCTGCTGTCTGGGAGAAAAGCAAGCAAACCTTTCCTTGTGCATTTGGATCAGGACGGGACCCTTTGAGAACTGGTCTCTCCCTGATCAGCATCAGCTTAGGGCAAGAGCAGTGCAAGCTTGCTCTGTGACAGTTTATGACAGGTATTACAAATAAAAACTAGTTACCAGTGAATGGAAAGCCCAAACTGTAGCAGAGAAAAGCTGCAGTTACCATACATCACCACTGTATGCCACTACAGACTAATTACTCCAGTGTATCCCAGAGATGAGGCACTGCTACAGCAGACCCCCAAGAAACACTTAGTTAACATTAAATTGTAATGCTATTACCTTTAGATGTTCTCAGTGCTATTAATCTCACAGTTTCCAAGTCAGCAGTTTAAAAACAGATTATCTGAAAATCATAATGCCATTAACCTCTTTGTGTGCAAACCATTTTTAAGCACAGGAGCCAATTGGAGTCAAAATAATCATAAATTTATATTTTCAGTATCTCTCTTCTTAAGAATATTCTGGATGTAATTTAAAATTCATCAGAAAAGCACCAGACATGGAACAGAGTATTTTCATAATCTATTTATGCTAAAGATAAAATAAACATGAATAATCAGAAATGAATTATCTCATCCACTGTCTTTTAGACATCCTCTATTGGACTGATACAAAAATTACTGTCAGATTTATATCCTTGCATCAAAAGGAATAAATAAAATGCTCTACAGAAGCATTATTAGTTTTATATTGTGAAATAGCTTTCTAGAGTTAATTTACATCCTAATAAAATTTTTGTTGGAATTTTACTAGTGGTATTTCAAAAAATCTTTGCAACACAAAACACCAGGCCCAAACAAATACTAACTTCATGATGGCAAAACATGAAGAACTTCATAAGCGTTTGTGTATAAATGCTTAAGTAAGCTTCTAAGTGTTTAAGTAAGCAATTACATGCTTTTTTGAACCGTAACCTGAATTAGGTCTCCATTTCTATTGCTTTCTCCTACAGGGATGAAATCTGCAAGAATATTTTCCTTTTTGGTCTCTTCAATTTTCTGATCATTGTCATTTGTTGTTTCTATAGCTGGTTATTAACAGATTTAAGCAACTGCTCATTTCTGTCTCTTTATACTTCTGTTCTTCTGCTTTCTTCAGTTTTTTCCTATCTGCAGTTTAAACTATTATTTGCTCTAGAAAAATCCTTCTAAAATGAGTGGGAGAGGGAAGATGGCCAGGACAAGGACTCCCAATGAGTAATTATAGAAATTATTACTTTGACAAAATCATTTAGTTCTAGAATTTTTAGCATCTCTTATAGAAATTGTAGGGAATGTCTCCTCCATCTCCAGGGCGAAAGCCAAATAACCTGGAATTGTAGTCTCACCGCAAGCAGGCACTGGGATGTTGAAATTCAAAATTTCACAACAAATTGCTCTTGGACAGGCTGCATCATCACTTAGCCCAGGGAAACTGCAGACCCTCTTGGATCGCATCCTTTCCATTCCCCAGTCAGTGAAGAAGATTGGTCATGGCACACGTGGAGCGTGTTTCCTTTTATTGCTGGGGTGCCTGTTCATCTTTGAGAAGTGGTAACAATAAGATAAAAAGGGAGCAACCCAGAGCTGTCTTTCCTTTTCCTTGGAGCTGTGTGACGTTAAATTACCTATTTAGAAAATAGATTAATATAGAAAGCTGTATTAAAGAGCTGAAATAGCTGGGGAAAAAAAAAAAAAAGAGAATGAAAGCTTCTCCCTTGAAAGCATATCCTTAGAAGGCCGAGAGCTGTACTTTGTCACTAAAGTAACAGCTGTGAATTGTTTTGGTGCTGGAGATCTTTTCAGCCGATTTTGAAAGAGCTACTGGTAGAGCTTGATGATGCTCCTTCTGCAGTAATGCGACACCAGCTGCATGGAGATGGTAAAACTTGGTGTATTTTTGCTATTTTTGCTTCCTTGTTCTTTGGGGTTTCTCTAAGCAATGTGACCCACGATTGCTACTAACAAACTGGATCAAATCCAAATATTTAGATCGAGATGTGACTTCCATCATCTACCGAGTTATATCTGTCTAATAATTAGTAACTACCTGTACGTTTGACATTGTGTTTTACACTTCTGTAACAATTCCTATATCTGGTTGCAGTGTGATAGTAGAGCTCTGTAAGGGGTTATTCCAGTCCCTCGAGTGAATGAATCCCTTCCACAAGAGTTACCCTCTTAGAATAATTATTGGGAAAAAATGAAAGTGTAATCATTAGTCCAATAATGGCTTTAGTGGAAGGAAACCTAAATTAAGTGATACTGGATCTCTGAAAAATTATATTAGGTAAATTAGGCATTTTAGCTTTCTTTAAAAACCTAAGTCTATAGTAGGAGTAAAACAGTGCTGTGCTGAGTATGAAAGGGAAATAACTATCAGTTGTGAAATATCTTTGGATTGTTTAGTAACATTACCATTCACAGCCACGGAATACATTATATTTTATTGTAAACTTTGTTCCTTGGAGAAGTATAAATCTTGAAAGTGTGTCAATACTTGGCAAAGTAAATAGTCTCTGGAGGCAAAAAATGTTTAAGACCATCTATCACATATAAGAAGTTGATAGCAATTAAAATCAGAGCTGTTTATGTATAAACATAAATTGCAGAGGTAGCTTAAAACTGGCCAGTAAAAATCTTGGCTGGGTGGAAATTCCAATTGCAAAAGACTGCAAAAAAGCAACATCTGAATTTTAAGAACTGGTTTTGTACCATACACTTTTTTTTCCTTAGGGACAATATTTTCTATGAAATTTTATGATATTGAAGGGAATCTATCTATTTATTTATTTCCACATTCAGGCATTCTTTTAAAAAAAAAACCAACCCAGCTCACCAAACAATGAGTAAAACCAAGATAGCTTAAATAAAATACTGCTTGTATTAGGTGGGCACTAAACCAGATTATATTTCGGTGCTCATTTTTCCCCCAAAGTGATACAGAGAAGGATGGGGAACTATTTTAAGTTAATTACTGTAATCATTAGTGATGAATATTTTTACAGGGGCATGTACTTACAATCTTTTGTATTTCTGTGTATTTGAATGAAATTATTAATTGTGTCTCTTTAATGTGTGAGGCCCTAAGGAAATGGACCATTGTGGGCAGCCTGCACCATTTTATTGTTTTTCAGTATGGTTACAACACTCAAAACTTCAGCAGAATGAAAGCCCAGAGAAGGTGTTTTGGGGTCTCCTTCTCTCCAGAAGAGGATATGGGCTAACCTGCTTAACCCAGCTCCTGAGTACCTAGTTGCTTGTTTGAAAGGAATGTGTTGGTCTTGCTCCAGGTAGACCGTCAGATCTTCTGAGATGTGGAGATCTGCCTTGACTTATCCTTGCACTGTGTCTAGCAGATTAGGTCTGCCACTGGCTGTCCTGCATAGTGGTCAGTGAAACTATAAATAAGCACTCTATCAACAGGAAGATGTGCATGTTTCCTGGTTTTGGTCTAGTGGACACTCTCAGATTGTTGTGATTCCATCAGTCCTTGGGGAGATGCAAAGAGTGCAGCTAGAGCTCTGGTTAACATGGTGGTGGAGAGGATGTGTTGGGCTGTTGGTGGACCCTGCCTCTTCTACCAAGGCTTCCATGACTTTAGGGATCTGTTAATAGGCACCACATTATATGCTGAATGGAGTCAGAGAGGCTACCTCATTCCTTAAATATGGGGAGGTGTGAAGAGGACACCGACTTCAAATGTGACAGTCCTGAAGAAACTTGAAGCGTAAGGGTGCTCTGCCCACAGTGAGTTTCGCTGGAGGAGGCAATGAGGAATGCCCCTTTCAGCCAGTGCCACAGACACAGGGAATGTTGCCTGCAGAAGGAACGGTGCCAGGCTGCTGGATAGAAGGGAGAGGCTGTGTCTGGGAATCTTTGAAAGGAATGATTCAAAAGCCATGCTTGAAAGCGGAATAAAGCTACAAAAAGTGAGATTGGAAGCTGTTAAAGAGAGCATAATGTACAACATTTATTTGAAATTAATGATGCTTGCATGCCTTCAAACTGCATTTTAATATTTAAATTGCTTCAGATGTAAATTGTTAACATAAAGTGTCTATGAATTATCACCCCCAATCTTCCACGTTACAGTGCTAGAAAGTGAGAGGGAAAGAGTGCCTAGGTCAGCTAAGTAAAAGAAAAACTCACCCCTTCTCATGTTGAATTTCTTCCAGAAATTCCAGAAACCTCTTCTCCCTCCTGTTCAGCTGTGGGAAAGACATCTCAGGGAAGGAAACCTTAGAATGGGATCTAAATGAGGAGCTGGTATGTGAGAGATTTTGGTGTTCTAGACACAAATACCCACCACTGAGGGGACTGAGTGAATCCCCTCATGAGTGGATTAATCCTGGCATTAGGCAGAGAAGAAATACCCATGTCAGGAGTTTCCTCTCATCTTCCTTACTTACAGAGGAAGATCTGTCCAGCAACTATAGCTACATCTCCCTCAGAACGGCAGAAGAGGGCTTTGTTAAGTGCGCCAAGCTTTCTAGGGGAAAAGAGAGACTGGACTTCCTCCCAGAGTCACAGCACTCCTGCTGTGTGCTCGCACTGTGATGAAACCATAACACAAGTTAGACGGTGAGACAACATTTCACTGCAGATAGCTGCTATACCTTGGGTCTCTCCTCTGCTTTGTTGGAGTCGTCCTTGGGCAAGGAGTCTTCATTCTTTGGCTTCCAAGGGCAGGGCTACTGATGGGTCCCTTAGTTAACACCAGAGGTAAAGGGGAGCTGTAGGAAATAAAAGTATTCTGGTGTTTTTAAACTTAGACTTTGTCTTACAGTCTCTTCACCACAAATTTTTGAGAGTTTTACAAAATAGGACATGAATGAATCAATAGCAGAAACAGCATCTGAACCACAATGCAGGCATTTATTGTCTCCTTGTGCATTAAATTACCCAATTAATGTTTTCTGTTGCCTCAGCCTGTTCTAATAAGGCTTGACTGTCGCTTATCAGCCCCTAATCTTCTAAATGATGAGCAAGAACTGCAGCTGGATTTACAAGAGCCTTTGGGGCACAATACCAAACTCCCAGAGCGCCAAAGATCCATCCTTGGAATTATGCTTATTAGGGATTCTCATTCATTACCATTTACTTCACACAGATATCCACTAATTAGATCAGCTCAGCTTTATTATTTATTACTAGCTTTATTATTTATTACTTATTAAGTACTATTAAAATAGATACATTGGACAGCCAATCTCTGTGCATAACACATTCCTCAAAAAATAAGCTTTTTCTTGCATAAAAATGTCATTTCAGATACCAATACTCCTTCAAGTCAACTGAGTTTTCCTGCTTTGTGGGCTTATTTTTACCGAAAGGGTGGCCTACAGTTTAAAATGTTTTGGGGTAAGAAAAATGTTTCCAGAGTAACTGAAAGTGATTTTTATGGGCTGCATGCATGAGTTAACTAATTCAAATAACAATGTTGGGAAGGAGTTACGGGTAATGAGCAACTAACAGGGATAAATGATTTTTAATAGACAATGGTAGTGTCTTCAGAATGGTAAATACTTTCCCGTTGCATGATAAAAAATAAACAAATCTGTTTTACTCAGAGAGCCTTCTTATGAACTGTGAAGCCAGTGGGGGGGGAGGATTAGATTCATTTAGATAAAATGCTATTAAATTGCCTGTATACTGTCCTGTCAGACAACTATCGACTCCATCCCATGGGAGAAATTGATTTCCTTGCAGAGAGCTATGTGCTTTCTGCGGTGTATTGCTTCAGTGCTATTGCGCTGGTAATCACACGCGGCTGCCTCTTTTCCTTTCTCTCTCCTCTCTGTCTATTTGTTGTGGAAAGATTGATTGAGAGACATGAGTGATTTAGATTGCCATATTTGTTGTTATTTGACCTTTTCAATTATATTCTGTTAAAAATGTAAATACTTCATTTGTAATACTGTACATATGAATTTGCTTAAGTGGTCTGCAAGTAAGGCTTTCAGGGGGAAGCATTTACCTTTGTTCTCCTGTAGACCTATTAGAGCTGACTCAGTGGATTCAAATGCAGCTGAGGATGCTCCCTGCCTCTGTAAAGCTATTGAGGATAGTTCTCAACACAATAAGATCTAAAGATGGGAAAAATAATAAGAAATAATAAAAACTAGTTACACCAGAATCACATAAGTGCTGAAAAGTGAAATGATACGTGATTAAGGATCCTTGCTTTGGTTTGGATTGGTTTTCCTTCTTTTAGGCATAAATACCTTTTGTCAGCTCTCACTAATGGTAGTCATTTTTTAACAAGACAAAAGCACCTGAGGTCAAGAAAAGCCAACACTAAAGTTGAAACCCAGTTTTAAATCTTCCCCCTCTGCAGGGAAATAAGAAACAAGGTCTTTAATTGTCATGAAATGGTCACACATTGCTTCTCGGATAATATAGCTGCAGTTTACAAGACTGCATGATGAGTTATGCATGTGCTTGGATTCTTCTACTATTTCTTGTCATTCTCACATTAGTTTCATTGTTGCGACTCACTTTAGCATGATTATAGCTAAAGCAGGTGTTAGAACGTCTGTGGGAATCTAGGTCCTTTCTGCTCTTTGGCAGCGTACCTTGGCATTTGCACATGGGGGAATCTCTGAATGGGAAACAGCTAGGATAGACCTTCTTGCTGTACCTCATGCCAGTGAGGGCATAGAAAGGAATAAAGATCTGCTGGTAGATCACAGCTATAGTTTAGTAGTCACAGGCTGCTGCATTAGGCCTTGGGAAGAAAGTGTAGGATGGCTTAATTAGACCTGCGTACTAGCCCAGACTCGAAGACCAGCAGACTGCTGAGTCCATCTTTGCCCATATGCACTGAGGCTGTGCCAAATATCCAGAGTTTCAATGCTTTTATTTTGATTACACTGGATGGACAAGACTGCAAAAGCAGAATCACTGGTGATCTGTAAAAGACAATAAAGACAGGACGCAGCTTCTCCTTTGCCTTTTACTTGCCCACATCCTTTTGTCTGTAGTAAACAGACATAAAATGTTGTTCAGGCAAAATCACATTGCCTTACACTGACCTTATGCTCCCTCCCTTCTGTGTAAAGAGATGGCAGAAATGTGGTGAAGCAGCCGCAAGCGGAGAACATTAAGTGCTTCAGAAAAATGTAGCTGCGCTCTTGGCCACGTAGCTATATCTGTATCTATACCCCAGTACCTGTTTGACAAAGCTGCTGCAGCCTTTTTTAGAGGTGACATGAGGTCAGGGTGCAGAGCCCATGCCAGCAAAGTGCTCCAACACAGCTCTCACAGAGGGTGAGCCAAGACAGGAGAGGAAAGTATAACAGGACCCTGCTGATGTCCTGCGGCAGTGGTGAGGTTCTTGCTGTAAAACAGATGGAGGATGACTATGGAACAAGTTTGAAAGTGAGAGGGAAAGGGGATTGCTTAATTGGAGGCTGTTTTTGTGGGGACAGCGGGAAAGCCAGGCCTATTATAAGCAGAGACAAGCAGAAGAGAAGAACCAGACACAAACTTTGTCAGAGTAAACCCAGCAGCCTCCCCATCCCTTCCCTCTTCAGGGGTTGGTGACACCAGTCTCCAGGTCCTCTTATTTATGTCTGGCCGAACTTTTTGCCTTGTGCTTAATGGTCACTGGGACATGTGTGAAAATCATTGTTGCAGAGAGGTGGCTGAGATCTGGAGAGATACTAGAGTAGAATAGAGATGGACTAGGAGAAAGGCCGAAAATTGCACCTGAAATACCATTCCAGAGAGCGTGCCCCACATTTCTCAGTCAGATCTGGAGGCTGGTTGCTGTCTGTGAGTCCTGAATACCTCATTTTTTTTCTCCATAACAGCTTTTTTTTTTTTTCCCATTTCACCTGATCATGGTGTTCTTCATTCCTTGTCTTTATTTCTTACAGACTACAACAGCAATATTACAATTAGATATTTATGGCAGTGGTAACAATTTGACAGTACATAACCAGCATGCAGACCATGAGCAGAGAAGCTTTCGCATGCATGTCAGCAGGTAAACTACCACTCAAGTCAAGTTAAAAGGTATCTGATTATGTTGTTGCATTTCCTTTGCAG
Organism: Scopus umbretta; assembly: GCA_013400535.1. Lineage (NCBI taxonomy): Eukaryota > Metazoa > Chordata > Aves > Pelecaniformes > Scopidae > Scopus > Scopus umbretta. The sequence continues at coordinate 54,903 of VZTL01018168.1, forward strand.
TGAACAAGACAGTTTGGGATCCTTAAATATGAAAGCTAATATGTAAATATAAGCTACTACCATTGTGCAAAGAAATCTCTAAATTTGTAATTGTACAGAAAGTACAGGGAGAGAGAAAACATCCGTTCCTGTTGATGTGACAGTACGTGATTTGCAAACAGTGTGTCTGTTCTCAGCAATGGCACTGCGAGGAACTGAGCTCTGCAAAGCATGTTTCTAGTCCCATGTTCACCAATTTAAGCTTAGGTGACAGTTCAGGAAAGTATATTTATTGGTGAATCTCTAAAGTGGAAAACTGAAATACATCATTATTAAGTATGTACTTAATGATCCATTGGAGAAAGTGCGACTTTGCAACAAGGGAAACTCTATTTCAGCATATGAAAAAAAATCTCAACTGTGGGAGTGGTGAAACTTTTGAGCAGGTTTCCTGGAGCAGCTGTGACATCTCCACTGAAGATTTTCAAAACCTGACTGTACAAAGCCCTGAGCAAACAAGTTTAACATTAAGGTTAACCCTGCTTCAAGCAGGAGGTTGGACTATAGAACTGCCCCTGTTCTCCTCGCACCAAGGTCTCTTTGAAACTAAATCTTTCTATGTACAAACACATCTCCCAGCTGTGAAGAGATGCACCACAAACCCAGCATCTCTCACCTTTTAACCTGAAGATGTAGATTCTCTCCTTTTGTCTTGGGGTGGGGAGAGGGAAGGAGAAGCTGCTCTGTGTGGTTTTACGAGAAATACAGAGGAAGGGGGGTGATAGGGGAGGGAGGATGAGGACCCAGAAAGACAGGAGGAAGATGGAACTATAAAGGAGTATGTATGTGGGAATTTGTATAGGAAAAGGGAAATGTTACCTGGATCTGGGGAAACATCATTGTATGAGTATGAACGACAGTAGTCAGGCATGTGGTGAACAGCAAGAGACCTATATGAGAGAAGATGAGCTCCCTTCCTTACCTGTTCTCAGGTATCACATGAAGTTTACAGGAGTAGTTTTGGTTCAAATGGGACAAAGCTGACATCTCCCAATAAACAAACAGGGACTTGAAATATTAAGGTGAAAGGGACCTTAGAAATAGTAGAGGGATAAAAATATCACTTGCACCTTTGAGGTATGAAATTTCTTGGGATCTGTTCTCATTTGCTAATGTGTGTTTTTAATGAAGTAGAATTGAATTTGACAGTGTCTCCCACAGCATTCGCCTGGAGAAGCTGGCGGCTCATGGTGTGGATGGGTACACCCTTCGCTGGGTTAGAAACTGGCTGGATGGCTGTGCCCAGAGAGTGGCGGTGAATGGAGTTCAATCCAGTTGGTGCCCAATCACAACCAGCATTCCCCAGCGGTCAGTACTGGGGCCAGCCTTGTTTAATGTCTTGATCAATGATCTGGATGAGGGGATTGAGTGCACCCTCAGGAATTTTGCAGATGACACCAAGCTGGGNCACCATCCCTGGAGGTGTTCAAAAAACATGTGGATGTGGCACGTCGAGACATGGTTTAGTAGACATGGTGGTGTTGGGTTGATGGTTGGACTAGATGACCTTAGAGGTCTTTTCCAACCTTAATAATTCTATGATTCTATGACTCTAATTTGACAGCCCATTAGAAGTACTTCCAAAGAGAACTGCTGGATGTCCTTTATCAAATGTTTCTATGCTTCTCTCTCACAACAGGGTGACTTTTGCACTGTGATCACTTTTTGTAAAATAAACAAAGCCAGCTACCTGTAACTGGACAGTCTAGTGTTGCTAAACCCAGGGTTTTTTTTTAAGACACCCTTGCAGTCCACCTTAGCTTCCATTTATTGGCTTGTGTTTGTATGTGCCTGTGCTTCAGAGAATGTTTAGTCAAGGAAGAAACTGTCCCTCATCCCCACCCCCAATAATTTTGTGCAAGAATCCATCATTTTAATGGAAACTTTATTTGTGCATGTGAAAAAGGCTTTGCTTTTTATGTCATTGACAGGGAGAGCAAAGAAGGGGAGAAGTTGTCAAATGACTGTGTTGGTAAAGGATGAACCGCTTGCAGAGCATACTTCTGGACTGATGTTTTTCTTCTGTTCAGTGCCTTCCTCCTTTGCCACCCATTGCTAAGGACAAGTACAAAGCAAAGTGTAAGAACAACTTAAAGCAAAGTTGCAGTACAGGGAAACATACAGAATATCTGAGCATTGGTAACAAATGTTCCCAGGTCAGAGACCGAAGGTCTGTATTACACTTTGAAAGACACTTTTTGAAATTAAGAACTTCAATCCTGTCTCCAGTTCTCTTCCAAACCCTGTAGGATCCCACTGCCATAATTAGCATCCTTACTGATGCGTTCAGGTAGAGACTAGGCTTCCTCATACCTCGGTTTGATTCATCTAGGTGTGGGCTGCATTAACTGGGCAGGGTGACGAGGAAAACTTGTACTGCTCTTTGCTTTGAGCTGGTAAGTGCAGGTAGATCCCTCTGCTTTTGAGCCAAAGAATTTCCTTTAAAGGAAAGAAAGCTAACCTGTTCTAAAAGGCCACAAGAAGTGGACAAATGATTCCTGTCTGTCAGCCTGATAACTTCATTCTCATGTTTCACTGTTTCCTCCCACTTAATCTGTTTTGTATGTTCAAACGTGAAGCTCTTGATTTGGTCCTGAATTTGTGTTTGAAAAATATTTAATGAACTTCCATTGTGGTGCTGATGAAAGCATAACCTAAACTTCCACTGGCCTTTTTTCTGTCACTATGTGTTTCAGATTTCTGTCTCTTCTATCCATCAGTATCTTTGCAAATTTATGGCATAGTTTCCACTAATTCCCTAATTTTGGCTTCCCACCAAGTATAAAGCAGGAAACAGAAGAAATGTTGCTTCAAGGACAATGCAGTCATGTCTCTTATTTACATTCCTTCATCTAGTAAATGTATGCTTGAGCTGAAATACTGCTAACTTCTGAGAGTCAATTGTTATTTCATCTTTATTAGGAAGATTTTCACTTACAGATGGACTGGACAGTGGAAGTTGTACCACCCCTGGGAGTTCCACCTCCATGGGATCTGGCCTCCTGGGACATCATCTGGGAGGCCAGGGATCCACCAGAGATCCCTTTGCTGGTAAAGCCTGATGAATGGGTTGAGCCTCTGGCACCTAGAACAGTTACAAAGGAGGTGTTACTGTGCTTTCCTGACTGGAAAGAACCTTACGGGATAATTATAAGCTACCACATTTAAAAAAAAAAAATTCAAGGCTAGCAAATGTATCAAAAGACAAGGAGACTGCTGATTACTTGACTTGTTCCATCAGTATATTGCTTTTTAGCTGCCACCTTGGGGAAAGGACATTTGCAGTGTTTTGTGGATGTTCCCAGAACACAAAGAAAATCTACAACTCTTGTACAGGCTGTTTTTGATAAATTTGGATCTCCAAAACAATTTCGGCACAGTTTATCTCTGTTGAAATTGCAAGTTTCTGAGGAGCTGCCTGAGGGCTCTGGAACAAACCCCTACAGGAACTAAGGATTGTTGCAGACCTCACCAGTTATTATTCCAGGTGATGGATATGTTCCTTTCACTTCACTTTCCATAGCATAAAGCTATGCATAATAGATACCTGTAGAATTCAAACACAGCAAGCTCTGATAGCCAGTGGCCAATTTATATGTATGTCTCCATCTCATTACAAATAAGCCCCAAGCAAAGTATTCCACTGCAAACTCTTTTTCTCCTGGGAGAGGAGTAAAGCATTAGCAATGACAAATGTTAGTGATAATGCTTAAAGCATTCCTGGAGGATGCTCAAATATTTTGGTGATGAGCTTGTTATAACATCTTCTGTAAAGTGATACTGAACAATACTCATGCCCTGCTGCAGAATCAGCCGCTCCTTCGAGCATGTTTGTTCTGGGGGGAGGGGGGGGTTACAGTCTGAACGAAAAGGTTAAGAAGATGTGTTTGAAGAGCGAGAGATTTCAGTGAGCACCTGCGGAAATGAAATCAGGCCCTTTTAGCTCTCAATCAGGCAACGAATGTGTGGCAAGCTCTCCTGCTGCAGGGAGCCAAAGCTCACACCTGCCTTGGCAATGTTACAGAGCTAGCATTTTTCACATGGATAAAAGCTCCTTTGGAGTATCTCCTGTAGGCATGGGTAAGGTTTCCTTGAGTCACGCGGATTTCTCTTCACCAAAACCAGTGGTTTTCATAAAAGTGCATGGTTGACACTGACATGGAAAACATAAAACTAGGCATTAAATGTTTACTTTGCTTCTCTCTTTTCTAAAGATTCGCAGCACGTGGAAGGATACAAGTCTTCAGTCTTTTATTTTAGAAACTGCAACTTCATGCTCTCTATAGGGCATCACCACTGAAGAGTTTGCCACTGGTTATGGGTGTGCTGAGTACTGCTATACCACCCTTATCTGTAACAGAAGACAAGGTTGTGCAGCTGACTCTGTTCTAGTGTACAACTAGATTAAGTAACTGGCATCTCCTGAGTAGCAGGATCTCTGGTGCTGATGCCGCATGGTGCCTGAGCGTAGCTCTTCCCTCTTTTCGCTCTTGGTCCTCCTCCTCTCCTGTCTTACATATTCTTTGCCTTTGCTGCTACCATCCCTTAAGCTCTTTGGAATGGAACAGTCAATAAACAGTAACTTAAACTCACAGATCAAATCATACAGAGTAAAAATTTAAAAATGCCTCACAGGAGTCACATGCAGTATCTCTCTAAATGTCACTTATTCCTTCACTGTCTACAGAGCTTCACACTATGAATATTATTGGCAGCAATGTAAATCATATCTTAAAAAAAACCCTGGTCACCTCACCTGGCCAACCACCCATTTTTATGCCTGGAAGAGTCAGGTTTGGCTCCATCCTTCAGTAGACTTCTCTCTGCTTACTATGAAAGGAGTAGACCAGGAGCTGACTAACAAATCGGAGAGCCCCACCTGTAACCAGCCTGCAGCCTGCTGCTCAGCACACTCCTGACACATGGGAGATGTGGGTCCAAGACCCCTAAGGGCTTTGAAGCCTTTATCCAAGGTCAGCCTGCTCAGTTGCACTCAAAAGTGCTGTTGGGTAAAGCAGGATTACATGGGGCAGTCTTCTGTGGGTTCGTGCCTGCTCAGAGGACGCCTGCTGAATCAGGTCACACAGGCAGGACTGGCAGGGAGAATACTTTGTGCATGAATCCCATGGGATCTGGGGTTAAACAAGCGCCAAGCTGCTTAGAGTCATCAGGTCAGAGATTGTGCATGCAACAGAAAAACAAGCACCTGCAGGGTTAGCTCATGTGAAAGCCAGCTATGCCTAATTTTAGTTCGTGCTGTGGAGGATGTGTATATATTCCCTTTGTGAATTCAGCTCTTGGACTGCAGCTAATTTCCCTCTACTACAGCATTTGTGTAAGGTTTTATGGGTTCTCCCTGTATGAATGTGTGTGAGTAAAGAGCAAGGGAAATCTGGTGATTTATATGAAATGTAGGTACACAGATCATGCTCTTGCATAAGTGTATTGTTGCTTATTGCTACCATGACTTTCCATATTATTGATGATTCCTAGAAGAATGGAGAGAGAGCACAAACTTCAAATAAATACTGTCCTGAATCTCATGAATACCATGTATGTATGTGTACATTCATGCATATGTACATACACAGAAAACACCCTTAATAGCATCTCACTCACAACATGCAGTTAAACAGAGAAATCTTTTGTATTCAATGCAATACAGGAATGTAGGAGAGAAAAGATTACTTGGCAAACTTATTTTCAAAGAAAAAGAATTGTTTGGCCCTATGCACTAAACAACAAAACCACATGCACTCAAAATTGCTCATACCCATTTCCTGGAGAGTAGCAGTAGGGCCTCCGGAATGCACACCTCCCCCAGACGCTCTTGCTTCCTGGGACATCATCGATGAAGCAAGCGATTTTCCTGTGATCCCTGACGAAGTGAAACCAGCATTGTGGACATTTTGGTCAGACATTTCTCTCTCTGATGGTGTGGAATCCACTGAAGCTTTGTGAGGCTCAGCCAATCTTTTTATGCACTGCCTAGCTAACAGCAAAGAAATGAAACTGCTGTCATGATCAGAAAGAAAGGAAACCAAAACTTACCCTCTCCCTGGAGATGAAACTGAACCTTATGAGCATGCCTTTTTATTGCTGGTTTCAGGGTGAAGTTTAGGCAAACCAACTAATTTCCTCTTATGATACTAAAACAAATTAGTAGCATGTGAATCATTGATTGGCAGCAGATGTGCCTGAGAACTTTGCTTCTTCGTTCTTTTGCACTGAACTCTGTTGTACTGAATTGCACCTGTAGAAGACAGCCCCTTGTTTTATTATTTTTATTATTTTTATTATTTTATTATTTTTTATTATTTTATTATTTTTATTATTTTATTTTATTTTAAGGATTAATACATTCTGAGTAAAGACAATAGACAAAAAGGCAGCAAAGTGGTGGTCATGCGGAAACTGCAGCTTGAGTTGGTTATAGCACCCAGACTCCAGCTGTGGTACAGCTACCCCTAAAAAAACTGGTTTACAGAGAGCTGGAAATCAGAACTCAATTAACAATGGATGCTGGAAATTAATTTCTTTATGGAAGGAACTGTTATGGGACCTTGCGTCATATGTGCGGATTGACACCTATGTTTTGTTCTTCCTCATGCAAATCCTGCTAAAGCAGAGGCTCCATCTTTAATGAAAAGGCCTTTGAAAATGGCACACACTCCTTTATCGCAGTTTTTCTTAGCCAGTATTTTAAATAAGGCTGTTTAAAAAAAATCCATGGTTCTCCTCCCTTAGGTAAAGAGGAATGTCTGATTAGGTCATACTACCACAAAGGTGGCTTTCAAAGTGGAAATATACAGAATAAAAATATAGCATTTTCACAGTTGTATAATATCCATATCTTGTACATGGTAGGTTATAGAACAAAGGATACAGTGTTCCTTCCTCTCTGCTTATACGTGCTATTTATCTCAGCAATGGGATATCTGGCCCGTGTACCCCTGAGCAGTACTGCTCTTTTAACTCTTTCATTCAATTTTTCTTTAATTCATACATATTTGTTTTCTTTAATTCTAATGTTTGTTATTTTTATTTTCTACTCTGCTTGCATTAGGGCTTCTGTAATTATGATACATCTTTATCCCCATAATTTCTCAAGTCTCTCATTTATCATTTTGAATTACTGAATGTTATGAAATGTCTAAAGTTGCAGCTTAAATGCAAGTAAAATTCCATGTAAGAATAGGACAGCTAATGCTATAGGCCCTCTTCAAAGTGACAATAAAACCAAAAATGTCACTTTCTTCGTACATGTTGCTACAGATCCTTTCTTCAAAGCTGCTAAAATCTTTTGGTGCTTTGTTAATATAATTTCTTTCATATTCCAAACAGCCCATCAGGAAATGATGAGAAAGTTTGGCAAAGTCACAGGGAATGAAGGCCTCACAAAGTTGCAGAGACTCTGTATGTGATGGCCTTTTACTCAATGCTAAAACACAATTCACAATGGATACACACAAAGTTGTGTAACTAAAAGTAGTTAAAATTAGATAAAATAAACAATTTATTGCAAGCAAAGTGCCTCAAGGCAATTCATGATTGGCAGAGACATCAGCGAATAAGCAGGGAAAGGAGAAATTAATAGTAGTCTCACAAAAACAAGGTGAAGAAACTCAGTGTAATAAGGGAGGGAAGCCACTGAAGGGATTCAAGGGAAACCTCTGTTTACAAGTGTGCTGTGGACCTAGTCAGCAAGGCTGTGGCTCTAAAATATGCTATGTGCTTGCAGCGAGTTGGATGAGGAACACAAGAGCAGGCACAGATGACACAGCTGAGCTCTGCCTACCTTCATGCTCTTATTACTGTAGTGGCATAGCAAATGTAAGTTATGGAGAAATTCTGACCTGGAAGGGGTTTGCTTTTACTTGTTTTCAGCCTATTATGAAAATCTGGGACAATCTCTTGCATGAAAATAAATGAAAACAAGGTCAACCTCTGGTACTTGTGTCAAGGCTGAGTCCGCTATTAGGTTTTAACAGCCTTGACCAGCCTCCCCCGGGACTTCAGTCCCTGCCTGAGCGATGCTGTAGGTGTACCTGTCTGCAGCTCCATCTGGCTACCTTCACCAGACCTGAACTTGATTTGTTGACTCATGTTTCTTCACCTTGGACTTGCCTCATCGCTACAAACTTGCCTGATTATTTGGACCCTTGGTTCAACCGGCCTATCATCTCTGGGTCTACTGTACTCACCTTGCTTGGGCTGGTGGGACAGGGCATCACTATGCCCTGGCAACACATGACATGACTAACATCACAGCCTCCAGTTTAAAAAGACCCAGTGTCACTGCTGAAGTGGGACTGGGAACAAGAACTTGGTCCCTGAGCCCACAGCTTCCAGAGGTCCTCTCCCTCCACTGATAGGGCAGAAAGACGTGCTTCTCTTTTCACCTGCCGTCTCACCTGAGACGTTTTCCTACATGGTCCCCTACTTTTGTTTTTGCTTTGTTTTACTGGTGTTTCTGGTTTGCAAGTGTAACTTCCGGGATGTTAGGCAAGTATAGTTGATGTCCAGCTGAGTTTGCAGGGAGCCTGGCACAGAAGCACTACAGCAGTTCTAAGTCTTTGTGGACTGTTTGCCGAAAATCCAAGCGGTGATAATTTAAGAGCCAAACTGATACACTCTGATACTAGTTAAAGTATGGAAGGAAAGAGAAAATAACTCATTTGTATCACTGAGCCTGACATTATAACTATAAATTGGATCTGGGAGATTATCTGAGTAATTTCCCCACTCCAGAAGCTAAAAATCTGAGGAGAGGAGATCAGTGGTGTGAGCTGGCCTGAAAAGCATTCAGTGGCACTTCTAAGCCTCAGAGAACAGAGAGTCAAAGCCATAAATACTGAGAGTACGACTGCCTTTATTTTCAGTGTCACTGCAATTTCAGTAGCCCTAGGTGCTGAAGCATTTATACATGTAGCTAACACAGTCTGATGTTTAACTCTCTGAGTTTCAGGTTCAAATGAATTCCTTAAGTGTCAAAAACTGTCTAGACTGTGTGCTCTTTGAAAGGAATTGGAAAACCCAGAGGCTTGATTGGAAGTACTCTGAAAATTTGAGCCGTGGGCATCCTTCCCTTCTTCAGTTAAAAAAAAAAAAAAAAAAAAAAAAACTGGCTCCTATTAAAGTAACTANAAAAAAAAAACTTTCTCAGCTAAGCAGAGAAAACCAAACAAACCAGCACAACCAGATGGACATGCAACTTTTCTATAATTTGCTCAGGAACGACCTTACCCATTTGTGTCTGTGAAGATAAACTGCTGTGTCTCTTCAGTACATTTTCCTTGAAGTCCTCACTAGTGTGCCACTTAAAGCTATTTTCCTAATAGTGAAGCTGGGAAGCTGATCACAGATGTTAATCTCTGCATAGCCTACTTTTGGTAGTCACCTTTCTCATTCCAATAACATGTTCAATGAAGTCAATTTTTCATAGACATTTTCCCACAAACCTCTGTTTCAAAGAGATTATTCAAAAAGCTTTTAAACAATTAATCTTTTGAAGGGTCTAATTGAAGGAAATAAACCTGTAGAGAATCTGACTGAACCAAAGATCTTCAGCATCCAAGATTATCTATCTGTCACCCTGTGACCTATTTCCTTCACACTACTTTTTAATTTTTGTAGCAATTATGGTGTATATGGATAATACCTATTAGCATATTTATGGTCATTGCTTCATATTTATTGTCTGCACAACTCATTAATCTTCATCTAGTGTGTGAGGCTGACAGCTCAATCTATTTTGCAATCTCTGGGCAGCAGCCATATCCAAAAAGCTTTTGTTTCCCTGTAAATAAACTGTGTTCAGGACCAGAGGACAATGGTACATCATGCAGTGATTGACACAAGCCATGGCTGCTAATCAAAAGTAGATTTTATTACCAGCTGAGTCAAGTGCATTATGGGGCCATTGTTCTAGTCCTGTCAGGGCAAGAGCATACGTAGTCAGTCACCTTCTCAAGATGGGTTGATTGTTCTCCAAGATTAGACAGAGTTGCCTTATTATCCATCCCAGACAACAAGGCATCTCACCCAAACAGACGCCTTTACAGAAACTGCCTGTACATTGAATTGATTTGAATTGCTAATGCATAATCTGTCCAGCACAGATGTGCAATGAATATTTGGATGTTGTTTTGCATGTCAGTTGAGAAGGCTGAATGATGAGGTGATGATCATTCAGTGATGGGTACTGGACATTTGCCAACAATTGAGTTTGAGCACTTTCCCTGACAGTAATCAGATCAGCTTCCAAAATGCCTTTTCTTCAATTCACTGACAATTTATGTTAGAAGATAATGCAACTCTCTCACAGTTAACACAGTTGGCAGCAATTTGCATTTTTTTCATATAATTAAATTTTTCATTTCACCCAAGAAGAAATACATACAAGCTGCATATAACTGATATACATATTCCAAGACACTTCCAAAGTAGCTCCACTTGAATAAGAGGCCATCTAGATAAGTCAAAAACATTGAAACTCTCTGTAACACAGGTGGCACTAGTTTTATTAGTTATAAAGCTACTTTTGCTGTGAAAAAAAATAGGAACCTTGCTATCACGCTGTATTAGGCAAGTGCTCAAAAAAAAGCAATTAAAGTAATAAGCGTTTAACGTGTGACCATGGTCATGCTTAGAGTAGCTCAGCAAACACAATGTTCTGATTTAAAAATTTTCAGTCTCTGTCAGGATTGACGCAGTATAAAATAGGAACAGAAATAAACCCCACAAGACTGATATTATGACATCCACCCAGGGACTTAGCCTGTTACTTTCTCAGACACACTTGGTTGAGTTCTAAGCAAAACAAGGAATTCATTCA
>VZTL01018170.1:0-20482 GCA_013400535.1 Scopus umbretta
CACTCAGCTTGGTGTCACCCGCAAGCTTGATGAGGGTGCCTTCAGTCCCCCTATCAATGACATTGGTAAAGGTATTAAATGGTATCAGTCCCAGTATGGACCCTTGTGGGAAACCACTTGTTATTGGTTTCCACCTGGACATTGTGCCATTGACTGTAACTCTTTAGGCATGGTCATCCAGCCAATTCCTTATCCATCTAACAGTCCATCCGTCAAACCCATCTCTCTCCAATTTAGCAGCAGGACTGTTGTGGGTGGCCATATCAAAGACCTTACAGAAGTCCAGGTAGATGATACCTCTCTTCCCTTGTCCACTGATGCAGTCACTCCATTATAGAAGGCCGCCAGATTAGTCGTCTAACACACAAAGTTGTGTGTAAATAAATTAGTTCAGTATGTAAGTAAATAATTTGTACAGGATAAGACACTTCCTTGGTACAAAAAGGGGAGAAAGCATGGAGATACAATATGGTCATTTCTGTTAATGCTCTCAGGTGACACAACAGTTGGGACACTGATAAATATGGTCTATTATTTCCTAGATTTTTTGTATTTGTTCTTTTTGCTTGTTTTTTTATTTTTTAATTGTTTTTTATTCTGTTCTGTTTTCAATTAGGCTGGTGGCAAGTCGTATAGAGAATAAATGAAGAGTCCTCTTCACCACATCAGCAGGAACACAGCAAATTATACTTTCTACCTTTCCATAGCAAAGGATCTATGCTTCTGTCTAAGAACTTCTGAGTATTATTTCTTGGTGGCTCTCTGTCCACCTCCACTTTTTTGTAATCACTGCTGGGTTTTCTCTGTACTTCCATATCATATTCTATCATATCATATCGTATCATATCATATATAGTATCATATGTTTAAAAGTAACACCTTAATGTTCAGAGGCTGAGGACCCAACTCCTTGAATTAAGAATAAAGTTTTAGCTTCTTTTCCATTCAAGAAGCATAAGTTGTTGCTTTTTAATTTGGTCTCTTATAGCAATAGTGTCCTACAACACAAGTTCCAGTGATGTGTGGTATCATAAGGAACTCGCATTAAAGAACATTCACTGACAATCCTTATAGGAATAGTTTATCCGTTATGAGAACAGCACAAGGCTCACCCAGTACTTACACTGTGTACCAGCAACTGGGGTGGGGCTGCAGGCTTCAGACGCTCACACACTCCAGTACCAGTGACTGGGAGACTACGCATCCAGGGCCAGCTAGCAAGCAGACCGCATGTCTAAGGCTAGTTTCTGGCAGATCCATGGTGTGTTAAGTGCGGGTGCCAGTGTATGTGGGGGTGTGTGAGGTAACTGGAGGACTGGGGAGTTCAGTTCAGTTGCTGGGTAGACTGTCTAAGGCCAGTTACTGGGATCCAGTGTGTGTGTGCACATGTGCAAAGGAGCGCATGAGGGTTTGTGACTGAGAAGGTCTGTACCAGGCAGTGAAGTAGTGTGGGGCTGCAGGCCTCAGGGACTCATACATCCAGGTCTGTTAGTGCCATCTGTGCTTGCATGAGTGTCTCTGTCTGTATTGATTTGTGTGGGTGGCTGTGTGTATACATATATTTGTATTGTGTATGTATTTGTATGGCTATTGGGGATACACACGCAGCCTTGCTAGTGGGTTGACCTAGGGAAAGGGAGCTGCAACAGCCTTGCCATGATTGGGCTATTGGATTCAGTAACCCCAAATAAAATAGTTAGAATTTACCATTCACTTCTAGTCATCTTAGAGCATTTAAGAGGCATCAACCAACCCATGTTTACTGCACAGCACTATTTAGATGGACAGTAGTACATTTTGTCAGCATTAGGAAAAATAGGCTTCCTATGTTTCATCCCAACATTGTCAATAGTTTTTGTGCCACAGCAATTCAGAATCTGTGAAGATGGGTCCAATCTTAAACTAAATGAAAGTTTTACAATGTGGTTTTACATTCATAAATTTATTGGGGGCAGAGGAAGAAAAAAACTAGAAGTCTTTAGTCTTTTTTGGTATTGCCTGCAATATCAGGCTTGTTGGCAGCTGGGAAATATGGAAGCACCTACACACCAGCAAAGCTCCCCCATTCATTTATGGTGAAATATAATCCCCACTGCTGTTACAGAAGGGCCTCACTGCTGCCTTTCTCATCACAGAAGCCAAGTACTAAATAGGCCATGAAGACTGAGTTGCTCTTTCGCTCGTAGTACAGAAGTTAAAATAAGGGTAAATGCAAATAAATGAAGGTTATACACTTATTTGGACAAAAGAGCATTTATATATTTCAGAGTGGGAATAAAAGAAAAATAGTAAATACATTTTTTAACTCCTACACAAAATGAAACACTGACAGGATATGTGTGAACAGCATTCCAGCTATTCTGTACTCCTGTTTAACACTCACAAGGCTCTTCAGAATGTCCTGCTGTACCTTTGCCCGCAACCACCCTAATATGTGATTCAGGTGAGGCTGGTGTTTTTATATTGCTAGAGGATAAACAGACTGTTGTACTGCATCCAGCACTGGATGAGGATGTGGGATGGTGGTATCATGTGAGAGATGCAGGAAGGCCATGAAAAGGAAAATTTGACTACTATCAAAATGTAACCCTGGGAACAAGACTGAAAGTAACAGATCAGAGCTATTGCTGAACAGAGTTCAAGAAGCAAGGGAGAAAGAAGTATTCACATTCCCAAAAGTCAAGAGCCTTGTCCATTCCCATCTTGTGATATCTTTATAGTGACAATAAGGTTGTCCAGACTGGTGGATGTGGCCCAAAAGGATTTGCTCCAGTCCCTAGGACATGTCAGAAACACTCCTGAGAAGAAGGGTGAACACTTGTAGACAGCTGCCAATCTTTGACTATACCCTACGTTAATTGCTTAGGGTAACCTGTACATAATTAAGGTCAGTCTTTGCAGTGTTGAAGATGACCCAGCCACTCCAGATTACAGAATAGCTACATGTGGCATGAAAGTGCATTTCTCCTTTATTCTCTCCAACCAATGGAGTCTTGCAAAAGAATAAACTGGATAAATGCCCCCTTTTCTTGGAAATTATAAAATGTGAGCAGTCCTCAGGTTGCCAGCGGCTGGCATCAACAAGCCAAGGCCAAAACCAGTCTGGAAACTAATTTCAAAGCTACCATTTTAATGAGCTCGTGTATCTGTCAAAAGCCCAGAAGGAGCCATTAAATTGTCGTCTTGATATCTTGCATATTGCACACCAAAATTTTCATATATTTAATTTTACTTTGCATTGAGATAATAAATAAATAAAGTTTGTGTGCAGCTAAAACAGGCAGTAATGATGAGAAGACTTCAAAAACTGAAGAAACCACTTCCTTTCTTGGTAATTTTTTGCAGTAGTTGATCACCTCCACTCTTGAGTAATTCTGCCTTATTTCAATCAGGAGATATTTGTTTTCAGCTCCCAGACATTAGTTCAGGTAATGTTCTTCCCAGCTAGATTACTGTGGTTTTGCACTGTAAAACAATCACCCTTGTCTTACACTCTATTGCTTGATTTTGCATCCAAGGCTTGCACAAATAATTCCTGCTACAGATCATGCTTGAAACTCATGCTGAATCACTTCTCCAGCATGCCTGCTAACTCTTTCTGAGGGACTCCATTCCCTGCTGAAGCCCCTCATCATTCTATAGGTCTGGCTTCTATTTCTTTCACCTAGAGACTACTATAAGGAGAGACTGTACAAATATGTCTAGGCATTACTGGTTACATTTTTACTACTGAGAAACATGACAAGAAGCAGCAAAGGCTAGTGGAGAAAGGCAAATCAGGAATCAAGCATGACCACAGCTCAGGCAGTAAATTCACTAACCAGGGCACAGTCCTCAGCACAGCAAGCAGAGTAAGGTGCAGGGTCCATCAACAGTCCTAAGCAAGGCAAGCAGTGAACCAGTTCCACGATATATTTAGGAAGTCCAGTCAGGAGCAAAAGAAGACTGGACTGGACTGTAGTCTAGAGACAGGATCAGAATAAAGGCTACAATGTGGATTCACAGAATCATGGAATATTTGAGGTTGGAAGAGACCTCTGGAGGTCCTCTTGTCCACCCAACCTGCTTAAGCAGAGCCACCCAGAGCCAGTTGCGCAGGACCGAGGCAGTTTTAATTATCTCCAAGGATGCAGACTCTACAAGCTCTCTGGATAACCTGCTCCAGTACTCAGTCACCCTCACAATAAAAAAGTGTTTCCTTCTGTTCAGAGGGAACCTCCTGCGTTTCAGTTTGTGCCCATTTCCTCTGGGCCTGTCACTGGGCACCACTGAAAAGAGACTGTCTCTGTCCTCTTTGCGTCCTCCCTTCAAATATATGTGCACATTGAGGAGATCCCTTCAAGCCGCCTGTTCTCCAGGCCAAACAGTCCCAGCTCTCTCAGCCTCTCCTCCTATGTGAGGTCCTCCAGCCCCTTAATCACCTTTGTGGCCCTTTGCTGGATTCTCTCCAGTATGTCCATGTCTCTCTTGTAGCAAGGAGCCCAGAACTGGATGCAGGACTCCAGATGTGGCTTCACCAGAGCTGAGTAGAGGGGCAGGATCAACTCTCTTGACCTGCTGGCAACAATCCTCCTAATACAGCCCAGGATACCATCAGCTTGCTTTGCCACAAAGGCATATTGCTGACACATGGACTCGTGGTTCAGAATCTATCCAAGATACAGGACCAAAGACATGACTGGACACAAGCTACAATTTGTATATGAGGACTCCATCCAGAAGACAAGCTATCTGCAACATAGGTACAAGGTCCATTCAGGAGGAAGGATCAGAGACAGGGATGGATACAAGTACAGCTACAACATAGTTCAGGGAAGCACTGAAGGCCCAGGTCTAAGCTTAAATGGAGATCCTGGGCCCATAGGCAGAGAGCGGAGGTCCCTGATGAGGGTGGTCGGGGATATTAAGGTCTACAGGCACACTCAGTCCCTGACAAAAAGTATCGACAGAGTGAAGCCTGCCTGAAAGTGCCACTCAGATAGAATGAGACTTTTACTACATGTGTCCTATTCTCATTCATTAGTCAATTCCAGGATGTGCTGAGAAAGAAGGCACAGGTCAGTGTTATCAGGCAGGCCTACCTGAGAGTTACAGACTACATCCACCAAAATTTACATCCTTGTTACATGCACAGTGGGAGGATAGAAGATGATTGTGACCCAGGTAACAAATCGGCTTCAGATATGGAGAAAGTCAGATATTAGCCTGGTGTGGCATTACTAGGAAGGCCAATGTTGACTTAGGCCAACCATCTAAGTTAGAGAACTATTTGAGAAAAGAGCTCCTCCAACCACGTTAATGAATGTCCAATACTGTCAAAGAATGAGCCTGAGGTTCCCATTAAAATCCAGGTGACCAGCCTGGACCTAGACATTTCAACCAGTTGGAGTGACCGTCCTGTTCATGTGAGTCCAGGGTGCTGGCCACAGCTGCTCTGGGGAGCTTGGTTGATGTGTTCACTGTACAGAGTTTGTGTGTGCACATGCCAGAAACCTTAGAATAGAAATTGTTATCTATCCACTATACCCAGCCCACTTAGTAAATGTATTTTAGATTCTATGTCACTGAGTGGTGTTTTTTTCTTGTGACTCTCTCACCCCTAAAACATGCCATGACAACAACTCTGCACTCTCCCTTATTAGCGTACCTGTGCTGTTTAACCTCCTATTAGTAGTTAGCACATGTATTATGTGCTCATACCCATGTCAGCATCTCTCCAGTTTTCAGCCTATCACAGCCATCTCCCCTTCCTGTTTCTCATCAGATATAAGATTGGCTTCGTGAGTCGTAGTGGGTCACAGGAGACAAATAACACAATACACAGTACAACTCTGCATACAGAGGTATAGAAGCCCTTCTATCTTTCCAGATGTTTCTGCAATACAGAGACATGCAACATAGTCAAGACCACCTATTTTCTAAAGTTCAGTGTGTTTAAGTACAGACTCTTGCATTTTTAAAAGTTTGTCCTCAGCCACTGGTGGTGATGCTGAAGGAAGCATTGGTTTTGTATCAAGCTCAACCATTGTAGGAACACTGGTGAGACAGTGATGCATTCCTTTGGAAGACCTTTACAAAAAAACTCTCTGAGGACAGATAAACTCTAAAGCTTACTCTGAGATCATACTTTGGAGGAGTATGCCCAGGAAGAACAGATGGACAAAACATAAAGAATCCTCTCCTGATACCCAGCACTCACCAACGTTAAAAAAATCTTTTTATCCTGTAACAAAATCCTGGCAGCATTCCTGTTTGTCTTCACATGGGAGGATTTCTGTGCAATCTAGACTTCATTGCAGATTGTGTGTGTAGAAAAAACATATTGCTCAGTCTATCACCACTACATATATATTTCCACCACTACAGGACAGTCTCAAGCAGGTTGTCCTCTGAACAGAAATCAGCAGGTCTGTGGTCATTAATGAGCAGCCACATGCCAATCATATGCTTCATACAATGTCTTTCTTCTCCCACATGCGGCCTTGGAAGATTCTGTGTGGTTGAGGGATGAGAAAAAAATGAATGTAGTATCATGATAAGACAAAAATAGTAATTTCAAAATGTTTACAAACACTTTTCTTGCTAGGAGAAAGTGCTGTGTCAGGTAAATGACTTCTAGGAAGGAGCCTACAAGAACACCTACTATAGCTACCCTCCCACCCCATATTATCCTTTTGACAACATACCCAATAGGATACTCCTTAGGATGTTGTCCAGGCTAGTTTTGAGTTTGCTGTAAAACAGCATTTACATCACTTCTTTTTGGGAAGTGGATTCTGTGGCCAACTTGTTAGCGCTATCAGCATTCCTGCAATGTCCCCTGTGAGCATCATTCCCTGGGACTGTCTCCCAGGATCACACATCTGCCTCCTGGATTTTGCACATGGGATGTTCATATTGCTGACTCACATTTTTGTTATTTTGTTGAGGGGTATATTTTGAGATAGTCTCTGTAGTATTGTGATAAATATGTAGTGAAATTAAGACAAAATCAATTAGTTTTTACCTTCATCAGTATAAAATACACATACAGGGTAACAGAAAAAAAAGTATGCTAGTTTTAATTCTGGTGTAAATGTTTATTTTCAGGAGATGAAGATATGTTCTTTGGACTGATTTTTTTCTTTATTTTGCCTTCAGGAAGGTGTTAACTGTTTTAAAGATGTTTTTTCTTTGGCAAAAATAGAGGCAGTTATGTATGGCCAAAACTGTCCCTAAATGTTAGTTTTGGTATGTTTTACTTTGATATTTATTAAATATAAGGACCTGTTTACCTAACAAGGTGTCCAGGCTGTTTTATTGATTGCAATGTTGGAAATACTAACTTCTTGGTGAAAAGGGAAGAAGATATTTATTAATTCTCAAATATATAAGGTATTCAAATTTTTTCATGTATTTTCTTCCTAAAGCATATCATCCTTTGCAAATTTCTAAGCTAAAATAATTTTCAGTTTAATACTGTAAATTTCTCGAAGTCAAAAGGTTTTGTAAAAACAGGAGGAGCTCAATAATGATTTCAAAATTACATTGAAAAACAAGAAGAATAGTATTTTTTGCTAAAGATTGAATCTGAATTTTTAGGTGTTTGTNGAAAAAATTCTTCACTGAAAGGGTTATCAGGCACTGGAACCGGCTGCCCAGGGAGGTGGTTGAGTCACCATCCCTGGAGGTATTTAAAAGATGGATAGATGAGGTGCTTAGAGACTTAAGTAGTGGTCAGGTATGGTTGGACTTGATGATCTTAAAGGTCTTTCCCAACCAAATGATTCTATGATTCTATGATACTGTATTCAGCAGTTTCATCCTGGGACCCAGGTAGTAATACTATGTAAGGAAAAAAAGCCTACGCTTTTAACAAATACATGACACTGGATTTTTTTTTTTTTGTTAAGACAAAAAGAAATCTTTTGTATGAAAACTGGACAAGAAGGAAGTCAGGGAAATAAGTGCAGGATAGCAGAGTTCCAGAAACTCAACTCTTCTTAAGCACAGCTTAGAGATGGCAGAAAGGGGAGAGATTCACTGTTCCTGCTTCTATTTACAGAAGGTGTCAGATTGAATTCTGAAACTACACTTGACAACAGGACACAGATAGAGATGGAAAGAGCTACTTCCTAGAAAGGCTGGATTCACTACATACAGTAACTTCTGGAGCAATATACAATCTATTTCAGCATATTTTTTCTGCAAAAGCACAGTATTTTCTAACACAGAGGAGAGCATAAAGGTGTCCTCTGTGACCTCATGAAAGGTAAGATATAGCATGATATCATACAGGCTTTCTGTGCAGTTGAAAGCTTCTGGTGGCAGGCAGCTCTGGTACTTCTTCAAAATATTGTGCAAACTCATCACTGTACTTTTGACAGGGCACCCAGCTGACAGTGCTTGGTAAGTTTCCTTAGGTATTTTTGTTTCTTACTGTAGAATATTAATTCATTACAGAATAAAATGCTGACTTAACCAATAAAATGTCCTAAAGGGTTGATTTAGGAAACAGCATTAAAATTATTTATTATCTTGTCAAAAGGTATATTAATTGTTAAATCCATGTCTACTGATGTAAAGAAGGAAGAGAAATCTCTATTACTATACATATTTATAAATTAAATGTTTATCTGGATCCAGTGTGAGATAGAAAAGTAGGACAAAACTATAAAGAATTCTTCAATTTTACTGTGATCCCTGAACTTAAAAGCTTTGGAGATAAAAGAGTATTTTAGAAAAGTAACCACTACATGCCTTCATTAGTCTTACAGTCTTTGCTTGGCATTCATTCTTCATATTGTGTTAGTCTAGCAGAACCCTTCAGTATGACCAACGCAGCTATTCTAACAATTTTGCACTCTTATTTAAAATAAGTACAGCAAAATCAGGAAAGGGCAAAGCTTTAGAACATGCTCCACTGTATTTGCCTTTGTGACTGGTGAGAAGAGGAGCTCTCTTCCATTTCTGGTATCTGCCATCTAAGCAAATCCTCACACACCTGCTAATTTCTAATTTCTAATTTCACACACCAGCTATTTTGGCTGGTTTCTAGCCAAAATAGATGGAGAATTCAAGAGCAGTAGAGAAGGGAACAGAACACTAGCCAGATGAAAAGTGACACCCTTTCAGGAGAGGCATAGTAGCTCCTTTTTCTCTCAGTGTGTTCTTACTTGAGATTAGCTTGGTAATGGCACTAGGCTCATTGTGATAGCAAAGAAAAATTCAGTGAATAGATTAAAAGTCACCTGGCAGTTAATGCATTTGTTTGTTTGAAAAGGATCTGATGACAGATTCGAGGGGAACCTGGCATGTGTTTTTTAATGTCATTGTCAGAAAAAAAGTGTATCTTAGTGCTAGAGGACAGATGGGTATAATCCCATAAAATGAAGTCATTTTTTCTGCTCTGTGCTTGTCACTTCTTTAATCTCCTCAAAACAATTCAGAACAGGAGAAAATACCATATTGGACAAAGAGATTACAACTATTACTTGTGTAGTCTCTCTGCTGTTTCAGAAAAAAGAACTGTTTTCTGAGAGACTGCTTTTTACAAAAATGTCTTTATGGGTCTCAAATTCACAAGGTGTGAACAAAAGGAGCACTTTCTGATATCCTCAACTAAACAATGTGATGTCCCTCAATAATTTACATAAAGTCTTAGCATTTGCTTCCCCACTAAGGGAGGCAATTTGAGTTGATTTCTCCTTTACACAAACTCAGGCAACACAGAGTAACAATCTTAGCCATTTGGACTTCTATCTGCAAGATTTTAGCAATTTTAGCAATAATTTTTAGTTCTGCTTACACAGAGCCACTGCAGTTTGGAGAAGAGGCCAAGCTGACTGTTACAATTAAGAAAATGTTGTTTACAAAGTGTGTTTGAAATAAAACAAAGGAAACCCGGAAAGAATTTTGTCTTTCAGTTATATCTTTCTACACCTATATTTTCTATTTAGTCAAGTCATGTTTAAGCTACTCTGTGTATCAGTGAGAGAGGTGATAGGTCTTACAGTTGCAATTGTTACTTTCATAAATAATTTTTGCTGCATTTACCCTGATCATTGCAAAAGACCCTTGTTGTGGTTTAACCCCAATCGGCAACTAAGCACCACACAGCCGCTCACTCACCCTCCCCCTGCCCCGGTGGGATGGGGGAGAGAACTGGGAAAAAAAAACTAAAACCCGTGGGTTGAGATAAAGACAGTTTAATAGGACAGCAGAGAAAGAGAAAATAATAATAATAATAATGATAGAAGAATATACAAAACAAGTGATGCACAATGCAATTGCTCACCATCTGCCGACCGATGCCCAGCCCGTCCCCGAGCAGCGATCGCTGCCCCCCCGGCCAACTCCCCCAGTTTCTATACTGAGCGTGAAATCATGTGGTATGGAATAGCCCTGTGGCCAATTTGGGTCAGCTGTCCTGCCTGTGCCCCCTCCCAGCTTCTTGTGCCCCTGGCAGAGCATGGGAAGCTAAAAAGTCCTTGACTCGTGTAAACACTACAGAGCAACAACTAAAACATCAGCGTGTTATCAGCATTGTTCTCATACTAAGTCCAAAAACACAGCACTATAGCAGCTACAAGGAAGAAAATGAACTCTGAATTAAAATGAAACCAGGACAACCGTCTAGGTTATTTTTACTTTTGAAAGATTCAAGGAAATAGACAAAGATACAGATGAAGGGGAAAAAACCAAAGAGAAACAGATAGGGTATGAGTGGGGGAGCCCCTAGAAGAAAGAAGATGACATTTTGATTCTTGAAGTAAAACTCATAAGCTGGAGATAACTTGCAGATTAACACTCTGTTCAGGAATTGAAAAATAGATTAAGGGAAAAATTAGAGCTCTAATTATGTATTTTACAAGGAGGGGCAGGACTGATGGTAAGGAAGTGCTGTCTGAAAATCCAAGCAAAGGACTAATATACTTGAGAAATAGCATTTGAAACAAAAGGAGAAAAGGATATAACCCGAAGTGAAGGAAGCAAAAAAGGTTGCTGAGAAAGTTCTGTGCCAAATGTGACATGGAATAGGCGACAATTATCTGTTGGTACAAGCCAGGGTCCCGGGATCCTAGGAACAGAAAATGAACAGCTCCCCACTCCTCCCAGTTGGTGAACTCCTGTGTCCAAAATTTCCTAGATCACAGAAGATGGGGAGAGGAAAGATAGAATAAAGGAGTTGATGGAGGCTTCTTTGTCCTTCACACTGTTACAACAGATATGTAGTTTTCTTATGTTTTCCCTCTCAACTTCAGACAACAGACCTCAGTGACTACACTGAGTGATAAATAGAGGCTGACAGCAAAACTGAGTGCATCTGTTAACTGTCTTTCACCCTCCTTGACAAACATTTTTGTTAGCACATGCCAGAGGTACTAACCTTCCTGTGGAAGCCAGCATTTGCATATCTGAAGCAACACCTCCCAAGAAATGTGTATAGTAGGAATTCTTTCTGGTGGCTATGACAAAACTTTACCTTGAAAAAGACAACTAGTTTTGGGTCCCTCATCACTTGAAACAGGCAGAATATTAATTATGGGAGAGCAGAAAGCAGATTTTGGGGGTTAAGCACCTGATCATTTTATGAAGTATAGGAAAGAGGGTGCATGGGTACGGGACTTCCAACTAGGTGATTCAAAATTCTGCAGAATTAAGTAAGGGTTGAGGGCAAATGTCAGGCTGTGTGATTACACTTCAGTCTGCTGGAGTCTGAAATGGTAGGATATATGATGGTAAGTGGACTAAAAAAAAAAATCATTGTCTGGGACACTTAAGAGTCAGGGTTTTGTTAAATCCCATGCCTACAAGCAGTATTTGTAGTTTTGTGGGGAAGAAGATCAAAACAGATTTAATTGAATCAATTTTAAATTATAACATATAAAATATATAAAAATTTAAATATAACATAGTATATGTAAAATTTAATTTAATCAAAACAGATTAAATGAAAATATTTTTTTGTTAAGCTTGAAAGGGAAGTAAAGAGAGTGAAGGACTGCAAGGGGAGGATGAACAGGGTCTTCCCTGTGGTCCTGGTATTTCAGTGCTGTAGACGTTACCTAAGTGAAGTAGCATACTGCATCTCCACAGGCTAGGGCAACTCTTTCAGGGGTGGAGAATGTTTCAGAAGTGGCTTTTATGGGTGTGGTAGATTAGGAAATAGAAATTTTATGTCAATAAGGAGGAGGAAAAGAGAACAAGCTCCTCAGACAATTTTTATATGAAGGTCAGCAGTAGTACTGTAATTTGTAAAAAGAACATGGTTCACTGTTCTAGGCAAGAAAAGAAAAGTGCAGTGGAAGGGTTTGAGTCAGCAGGGCTTCACTAAGAAGGCTAAAGATGGTGTTTCAGGAAAGACAGGTCAAGAAAGAGGGAGACAGTGACTATGAAGAAGGGGACAAATTATCTAATTGAATTATTGTTATTGAATTTGCCCTGTGAATAGGACAGTTTGTTGTTAATTTGTCAGATCAATAAAACTGGAGAAAGCTAGCAAGCAAGCAAGCTTAATGGAAGAAACTGAAGGGAGTGAGAAGAATGAGACAAGTCCAAAGAAGAAGAGACCTCAAGTCAGATAAGTGTATTTTGGAAGAATGTATATTACCTCTACAATGCAGAACTCCCAGAGACTCCACTCGGTGTTCGCTGAGTCTACTGGCTCTTTTCTATGAGAAATGAACTATGTGACTGACCAGGTTTTTTCCTCAGAATTAAATTGCCTACTGAATGAATCATTATGATTCCCTCTTATTCCTACAGTATATTTGCAACTATCACACCTAAGTGGAATGTGTGTCCATGAAAAAGAAAAAGGCAGAAGAAGTAGGACTGTGAAGGAGGTACAGGTATTCATCAGAAACTGGCAAAAGTTGTGGAGGCTGGAGGGAAAGAAAGCAAGAGTGGGTCCAAATGAAAGAGACCAGATCTTACAATATATAGCATGATTCCTAAAAATTGTGAGGATATTGATGTGAAACTACAGCACCAGACAGTGAAGTGCCTTACTAATGACAGAGAAATGAGGGGTTGTTTTTATGCTGTGATCCAAATCATCATTAGAAAACAATGCAGAATATTTAATAACCAGCTACTACTTAGATAAACGATATACCTTCTTTTTGGCTACTACTTTGCAAAAAAATGATATTTGAAGTTTTAGCATGGTTATCATTGGACAGCAGCCCAGGACAGGTGTGAGTGTTTTTGGTATTACACTGTGAGGCTGTGCTCTGCCAATATCCAGTATTTTGGAGAAGGAATAAAATTAACAGTTCTGGGCAAGTGAGAATCATGAGAAGTGCATTAAGTTGTGCAAGGTGCAAGATTCTGGGAGTGTAACAAGGATAAAAAAAAGTCTTTGGATGCAGATGATGGGTTCTTTTTCCAAGGTGCCTCATTATTCATGCTCTATAAAGTTAGGGCAGACTAGAGCACAGCAGAATGGAATATAAAAACTAATTCCAGCTCTTTCTGGAGCACATTAAAATGAATATTATATTTGGTGAAAATGGCTGCATTTATCAATCCTATAAAAAAAATCCTGATCAAACTTGTTCTCACAAATAGATTTTCAGCGTGGTTATGGTGGAGCTTGGTCAATGAATGGGGGAGACACTTGAGGATAGGTGTTTTGGAACAGACAAACTACATTTTTGAGGAGTGACAGAAATAAACAGTTCTATGTAAGAAAGAAATATGGCAAATACCAGAGAGTTCCTTTAAGATTCTGGAATAAACAGAAAAGGAATTTTTGATGGCACCTAAATCAGTAGAATCTGGTGATCCTCACTGGGATACTCTAGAAGAAGGCAGAGAGAAAAAAGCCAGGCAACACAGCACATTTAAGAACAGGTTAGCAGATGGCAATTGTGGTGCCAAGGCGCATTTGTGCATGAGTGAACAAACCTATTGTGGTCTGGCTAAGGTGCAAATTGATATAATGCTGAAGAAAACCAGTTCGCAGTTGTAGATAGTGTGATATGTGAGGAGGTGGACATAGACAGCAAGAGATAAAGACAAAGTGCAGAGGATCAGTTTGCCTGCTGCTCATTGTATAGCTTAGCACAACAAACCAGGGAATTAAGTTCTTTTTTTCAATTAGTACCTTAGCTTTAGTAAGCTCAGGTATTTGGTCAGTATTCATAGAAAAAATTGTGTACTTGCTCTGTACCTTAATATTTTAAATCCTGGAGTCACATTCTGTTCAAATAACCTATTTATTTTGACTTAAATTACATATATAGCATGGCACATTTAGTACATGCTATGTTGGAAAGACAATTAAAAATTAATGTCAGTATAATTGTCTTTTAGACTGAAGATCATGATCTTGCATGCTCAGCACTATAGGTCACATTGAATCTTGAATTCAGCATCCAGTCTTCAACAGACATAAATCTACAAAAAAAAACACATAGTCTGATATTTAGACATATGAGGGTGAAGGCTCTGGGCCATACTGCTTTCTATTTCAGGGAAGAATGATGAAATCCTACCTCTAGCTGTGGCCATCTTTTCCCCATCAAAACGAGAGATCCAACAGAAGAGCAAGGCGACACTGGTATGCCTGGCCTCTGGTTTCTACCCTGACCACTTGAATCTGGTCTGGAAGGTGAACGGTGCTCAGAGGACAGAAGGGGTGGGAACAGATGAGTTTTCCACACAGAATGGGAGTACCTACTCATTGACCAGCCGACTGAGGATCTCAGCCCGGGAATGGTTCAACCCTTTGAACCGTTTTGAGTGTGCTGCCAATTTTTTTAAGAATGGAACACTGGAATTGAAACACAAATTAATCTACAGAGATGCTGGTGAGTAAAATATATGTGGGTGTGGGGGTCGTCCTCTGTAAGATCCTATATGTAAACAGTCATTACTGAAGGCATATTTCTTGCCAGTCTACTACATTTCACACAGGTTTGTCAGTCCCCAGGAAATTCAGACCAAGCACAGTGATCCAATCCTGTTCTTCTCCTGTTCTCTCACTGCTACGAGCCATGTAATTCTCATTCCCACACCAGCCCTCTATTATACAAGTAATTGTACCAACACAGCACTTTAAAAGAGGTACTGATACATATCTGGGCTCAACTAATATCTCCTATTTCTTTTCTTCTGTTTTTAGATTGTAGTATCTTCAAAGGTAAATTAATTTTAACCATTAATTAAACCATTAATTAAACCATTAATTAAACCATTAATTTTTTCCTCTCTTGACAGTGAGTTTATTTATCTATACATACAAGACAAATGTGTCTTGTGTGTATGTATCTCAATGTGTCCTGTGTTTGCATTTGCTGGCAGGCATAGCTAATCATGCCTGTATGCACGGATGCATGATTGTACATGCGCAGACACACACTTTCATGTTCTTGTTGAATACACATGCATGGATGTGAAGATCCAAATTCTGTCTACTCTCATGAAATCTTCCATGAGACTGGCTGCTAGAACTCAATATTTCAGCATAAAAATATCATTTCGAGCAGCAGACCCTACCTGTAGCATAAAGATGTATGACTGATATTCTAGCAAGCAATTAGAACACTCTGTCTAGCACAGCCAGGGTCTTCAACAGAAGGGGGAAATATCTCTGAAAGCCTCAGCAGAAAACAGTATCTCAGAATCAGAGCAGGTGACATGCCAAAATGTGCTTGAAAACATCTCTTTAAGGGAACAGTAGTTGAATTTTAGCCAAAACAGGATGCGGTTTGACATTTACTCAAAAAAAACATTTTGATAATGCATCAGCCCCTCTTACCACAATACCATCCCAGCCTCTCAGGATGAGGCACAGGGTGCAGCTCTCTATTCACCACATTACAGCTGGATGGAAATAGTGACACATATGGGCCTTATGAAAGCTGGTGGGCTTTTTGTCTCATCACACAATCTTCTTGTTACTGAAGTCTGCAGTGGGTTTTGCATGTGCAGCTGCTGTTTCTGTTGTGCAACACACAAAAACCGAAAGACTTGTGGTTTTGGGGGAGTTGCTGACCTGCTTTTAAAATTAAAAAAAAACAAACCAAAAACATGCTTTTTCTAAGTATCTGAAAACAGCAAAACAAGATGATAAAATCATATACTTGTAGAAAAATTTTGATGGGAGAGGACTTCTAGAGATCTCTCAATCCAAATTCCTGTTTAAAAAAGGACTAAATCTAAAGCTAGATCATATTGCTCAGAGCTTTGTCTGGGTGATTTCTGAATATCTTCAAGGACAGAGATTTGACAAGCTTTCTGAGAAATCTGTTCCAGTGGTGAAGCACCCTCAAGAGGAAGCATTTTTTCGTTATGTCTAATCAGAGTTTATCTTGCTGCAGCTTGTTCCCACTGGCTTCCACTGTGCCCCTCTAAGACTCCAAGTCTGTTTAGGCAGGTGGAGTCATGCAAATAGCCACCCTTTAGTCTGCTCCTCTCCAAGATGAACAAAATCAATTCCTACAGCCTCTCCTCTTATGTTTCTGCTCCAGTCCCCTGATCATCTTAGTGACCCTCTGCTGGACTGTCTACAATCTGTTGATATCTCTGTTGTACTGGGGCTGGGGCAAGGTGGGGGTGTATATTGACACTAGAGGTAGTATTCCAAATATAGCCTCACAAGTGCTTCAACATGTTAACGGCATTCTTGCTAATGCAACCCAAAATGTAATTAGCCTTCATTGCTGAAAGTTGTTTCATTGCTTCCTGCTTACTCATGTTCAATTGCTTTTCTGCAAAGCTGTTCCCTAGCCAGTCAGTCAATATTTAAAAGATGCAGATAAAGGTTCTTTCACCTTTTCTCCAGGAGATGTGCCTGTAATCCAACAACTCCTTTCCCAATTAAGAAATGCTGTGTAATAACCATAAATTGAAATCTTCCCTTTAAGCTCCGTATGCGTATCCTGCATATGTGGTAGTATAGATAATCCTTTGCCCTACAGCATTTACAATATAAATTGACATAATTCAGATTGGGATGAGAATAATCTCAGAATGTGGATGTTATGCCTGTAATTATGGAATGGTCCCATTCTACACCCTTTCTTCAAACCTTTCCAAAACCCTCCGTCTGGAAGCAGATTGTTATTCTTATTTGTTTCAGAATTAGCAAATTATGCAGGCGACTTTTACACATCACAAGCACTTTGTTTAGTGCTTTCTTGCTGTAGAACAATTTAGGACAATTTGTTATATTATCATAATGGAATGCTTACATCAAAGAGTACCTCATGCTATGACTAATTCCACTGCATCCATGACATACCTGGGAGAATGGTGGTGCTAGAAAGACACTGGTAGGTCTTTGTGTGTGAGAGATAAGACTCTTCATGCCAAGTCTGAAATATTCCATCAGGGAGAGCTTATATAGTAAATAAAATTACATTCACATCCTGCTTGTTCATCCCTCTACATTTTTGTCTTCAAAATATGTTTGCTCTCTGGAGCAGTGTTCCTATAGCAGTGTTTATATTAGGGCTTAGAAAGAACTACAAGACTTTTAATGAGGAACATCACAAAGTTGCCTGGAAGAAAAAAAAAACTCAGAACTCATCTATAGAGAGAAGGAATAAACCAGATTAATATAGACTGTGTTGCTGCTTATTAGGCTGTGAGAGAGGTGTAAGTATGAAGCTTAAAGAGATAGATGTGACACTCCAGTGGCATGTGCTTCACCATGCAGCCAGAAGTAAACTGGCTAGTCAAAACAATTTCTGAAAACATGGAAACCTACATGCTATTTTTCTTGAATGTGAATTCATTCTATGTTGCATATTACTTTACCTATGTCACTTTCTTCTTTATATCCTCTATACACATGTAACTTTTCAGGACTGTGTCTATGCACTTGCAGACCGTGCTGCTCTTTTTGTCATTTTAATCCAATCTGTGGCACATTAGTTCTGTTTAGCTTCTATTCTTACACCATCTTTTGTTCAGACTCCTTCTCATTACTGTTGACAATCTTAGTTGTACAGATTTCTTGTGATTAGGGTGACCTTTCCAAGCACAGTGAAAATCATTGTGGCTTTCACTGCTTGAAAATATTCAGAGAGGAATGAGAGTGCAAGTCACTATCTCTAAAGTATTTCAGGCTTAGACATGTGCGTATTTCAAGTAACTGTTCTATGTCAGGTAAGAAAATGGCTTAGGGGACAATAATTTGTGGCTGTGAAGGTTGCAGTTTCCATTTCCTTTATTTTATGTCTGCGTTTGATTAACAATCTTTATTGCTTGTTCTGATGAGATAGAGAATACATGGCTGATGAGGAAAGAGAAATTCATCAATTAACCTGCACTTCAAAGACCTACTCTGCCTCTCCTGTTCCAACTCCTTGGCAATATCTGGTTTGTCAATAGGCCTACATACCCTTCTCCTGTGCTGAGAGTGGCTCCCTTCTGAGGGAAGGTGCTGGAAAGGAGAGAAGTTTATGTAAAGAAAGCAAATGACTTTGAAGTGTTGTGTCCAAACTGCTGGCACAGAAATAGACAGATGAATGGTTCATCTTCACAGATAAAATATCCAAATAGAAGTCTGAGATATTTATCCGGCTGGCTTTGTATCCAGTGTGAATGTCACCTTCTTTCTGCTGATTTGCAGCAATGGAATAATAGATCAATTGCAGCCCCTTCCCTGGCTGCTGCAGATACCAGGACATATAATTGTGATTGTCATTTTGACTGCATTTCAGAGTAGCTTTCACATCTTCTTTCAGTACAAGACTTAACGTTTGGGTGATTTCAGCTCCTATAAGACAAAGCAAAACAAAACCATAGTAAAACAACTAAGCTACATTCTCCCGGAGCAGAGCAGGTATCATGGTTCTACTGACTCCTTACTTGCTCCAAAGAAGTACATGGCCACACACCAGACTGTCCACATCCTCATTTCTGCCTCAGTAGTCAGTGAGCATGTCCCTATAAGGGACTTATATAGGTCCGTTCCATGTGTTTCTTTTAAACCAATAGCAGAGATCTCTGTAACAGCTAAACCTATCTTGAAAAACGAGCTCCTTCCTGCAAGAAATTTCAAGGAAGCACTTTTTTGGGGGAGTATCTGTTGAAAATACACAGAAAATTTCAAACTGACTCAGGTGGGAGTTTTTCTTATTCTATCATACACAATATTGTCATATATGACAATTATCTTTTTATTTCCCCTTGTATGTTGTATTTTACCTTTTGATGTTTTGTTTCCAGATCACAACAGAAAATGTTTAGTGTAACCAAGTAAAATGTTTAGTGTAACCAAGTAAAGTGGGTTTTTTTTGTATTCGTGACTACAGGAATTTTTCTTTCTGGAAAAATAGCAAATACAATACATATGCCTGACCTTAATTATTTTTTCTTCCTTCACCTGTCAGAGCCAGCATTCATGATCTTGTTTTGGGAACAGCTTTATATGGGACCCTGTTGTAGCCTTAGCACACACTCCAACAGTGAAGGAAACTTGGGTTGTTCCTGAAGCAAACATCTAACAACTTTTTCCCTTAGCTGTCCCAGCAGTACCTGTATTAATTATAAATCCAACTTCCAGGACTGAGAGTGATATCACTATTTCTGACACAATCTTTTAACTTGTGTTGAGAAGACTGATCACTCTCCTACCATGGTATTTTGGATGCACAAAATTCTCCTGGTGGAGAATCTGAATATGTCCGCCTGTAAAAGAAAGAGAGAAATAAAGAGGGAAGGAGTAACAAAAAAAGAGAACAAGGAAAAGGTCTTCTCGGGTCTGGCAGCTCATTTCTGCTTGTGTGTTTTGTGAATGTCATGATAAAAAGGAGAAGCAATGGCTACCCAAGTATCTTTCTTTCCTTCAGCACCACTGATCCCAGATAATTTGCCTTCCTTCAGCCAGGTAAAAGGTACAGATTAGTTGAATCAAATACCATTTCAGACTTTCTATCTCTCCCTGCCATTTGTGATATCCTTAATATGCTTATCCCTAATGCACTCTACAATTCCCATACAGCACTTACAAAAGACTTCTTTTCTCTCCTCTTCTCTTCTTACTTTTCCTCTTCCCACTCAAGTAAAAGTCATTGTTTCTAAATGTGTTTTCTGTGCCTGTACCAACTACAGAATCCTTTTGCATCAAGACCTGCCAAGCTTCACAATTATGATCAATCTGTAGTTTTGTTTGTCTCTAGACAGCAAAGCAATTTTTAAAAATTTCCCATTATTGGATCTTCAGATTCCCAGATTAGATTTTCTACTTTTTGTCATCTTATAAATGCTTAAGAACACAAGAAAATCTCAGACTTCCCCACTCAGTCGTCTGGTCTGATGAACTACACAACCTCGTCCTCCAAGTCCTACCTTCTGTTCTTTCAAACACACATACAGTATGAGAGAGATTATACGGAAGGCCTCCTTCAATCTCACAAATCAAAACTAGAACAAACCATGTTCTCCCACTCATCCTTGTTTAGTCATTCATACCACACTACTTTGGAGCCATGAACATCCTGTCCTGCAGGACTGATGACTCCTTGGGCAGCTGATCCCAACT
>VZTL01018171.1:0-50855 GCA_013400535.1 Scopus umbretta
TTCTCATTTTAAAATTGTTTACTTGGTAGACTCCTCTAAAATAACTGCTATTTCTCAAATCACTGTTGTTTCTCATGATGCTGTACGTAGCTTGCATTACTGTACTTCTTTCTGATGTTTCAGATAAATTGGTTTTTTAGGGAAAGGGAGGCGATGAATTTTAAATTTCTCTGAACGTTTTTTCCTTGTTATTGTTGCATGTATTCCCTGAGATTATTTTAGTAAAAGGCATTCGCTGGAAAAAAAATGCTTTTTTTCTTGCTTTTGTGCAGTTGTAGCACATTGTTGGCTTACTGTCAGTGTTTTCTTGTATAACTGAGCTGCTAGTCAGCTTCCCCTATTTTTGGCCTGGCTCTCCCAAATAGCAAAGTATAATTGTAAGCCACAAAAATTGCCAAGGGATCAAAGAGCAGATACAGCGTTGAAATTGCACATATATTGGGGGGGGGGGGTTTAAATTGATTCCACATCAGCACCAACTCTAAAAATACAAGCCTTACACCTGTATTTTAATGTTACACAGAAATGGTACCAGCAAGGCCACTGTCAGCCAGCAGTACTGGAGTAGTTTAGTGCAAGAATGGGATTTATCTGTGGCAGCAGTAGATGGTGGGTTGGAGGCTTGCAGCAGACAACCACGCTGTCAGGGTTTGTTATGTTATAGTCCTAATCCTATGTAAACTTACAAACATGAGTGACTTCACACGTGAATCACAGTGCTCTATTAGTAAGATTAAACGTGGGCAAATTTCCTAGATTGAAACTGTTTTTCAAGGATGACACTCGGTGAAGGAGAGTCCATAGTAAGAGAGTCCGAACAAAACGTAAGAAACTTTCCTGTTCTCAGTTCAAAACCAATTCAAGGCTACTCGGATATTTTTAAATTCAGCATGTCAAGGTGATAACAGTTCTGTAGTATTCATATTGCTATCAACCTTTTCAAATATGTTTATTTCTGTGTGTTTTTTTAGAGATTTAAGGGGAAATAAATTTGAGTGTGACTGCAAAGCCAAGTGGTTGTTTTTGTGGTTAAAGATGACAAATTCCACTGTTTCTGATGTCCTGTGTATTGGTCCAGCAGAATATCAGGATAAGAAGTTAAATGATGTGACAAGTTTTGATTATGAATGCACCACTACAGGTATTCAGAATGTATATTTCTAAGCACACTACAAATGGTTAAATATCAGAAGTTTAGACCATACCCTTTCGCTTCTGTGAGCATGACCTGGGGGGAGGAAAGGGTTACATACAAAACACTCTCGAGTACTAGAGCAAGCATAAAATGGGAGAATTACATTTTGAAGCCAAAGTAAGTAGCGAGTTTTTATTTGGATTAAGTGATAATGGGAGAGGAGCTCCGAGTATTCATATTCCAAAAGACTTGATTATGACTCACTTTGTGACTTAATTTTCATCACAGAATGCTTTCTATTATCTGGAATAAGGCCATATAGTTATGGCAGATGAGCTTCCCAAAATCTCTGTGTTTCACAGAAAGCAATGAAAAGAAATTCAAATAATGTGGCTATATCTGTTATCTTTATTCAATAGGCCACAATTTAATAGCATCAAATGTGGCAGCAATACTGCCAGCAGTTCTTCATGGAACTCCATTAAGTTGGAGAAAAATGTCCAATAATATTCTGACTACTGTCTTGTTTAGGATCTTGATTTTTATTTCAGGGAATGTAAAGCATGCTGAAGGAAGTGAAGAGAAACTTGCATGTGGTTATGCTTATATTTTATGACTGAACAGCCGCAGTTACCCATCTTTAAATGCAGTCACATCATATAACTGAGAATATCAGCTGCGAGTATTGTTTTTCATCTTTCATGTATATGATGTCAGCACCCTGCCTTTTTTCTAGACAGTAATATCAGAGGCATTCGAGCTCTCACCTGTCATCAAGGCAGTGATCATCATTAAGAGACAATAGAAAAATTGATTACTAGTAATGTAAAATAAAGTTTCAGCGTGAGGTATGAAAGGTAATCCAAGGGCGGTATGTAAAGGAAAAGAGAACAAACTCAGAATTCAAAAATATGTCAGAAGAGCAGCAGAGGTAAAGCGTGATTATCTGCTACATAAAAGGATGTCAAAAACAAGAGAGCAATGTAGCTTATAACGGTACCAGTGTTATGTTCCTGTGTCTGCCAAATCACCGAGATGCAAAAGTACAAAGTAAAAGCAGGCTTTATTGCATTTCAATCTGGTTTAAGCAATTGTGCAGCACTAACAGTGTGCGAGAACAAGCCTTATCTACCTGGTCTTCAGACTTGTACTGACCTACCTGCCCTCTGTCATCTCTTTGTACCTAGAAACCCAACTATAAAGTTGCTACAGGCAAAATTCACCCTTAAAGTTGGTCCCTTTGTCTGCTCTAAGCGAAATTACACCAAGCATAAATCTAATTTCACATGCTGTGGAGTTTGCTGGGAAGCTAAGGTATTACATGGTGCAAGGATTACCCAGCTGAATATTTGTTCAAATGCCATCAGAGAAGTGCTCTCACAGCACAGCATATAGCTGTAATGCCCTCTTCAGATAGTAAAGGACATTTTCAAACCAGCCATTCTCTGGCTGCTGTGAGGGAAGGCTGTGTGCCGAACCTGGCTGGCCTGGGGGTAGGCAGCAGCAGGCTTCTCAGAGCTCCAGTGCGTAGTGATGGTGGAGGCTGCCGAAGATGTGGAGCCCTGGCGTCCTTACAGAGTGTCCAAGAGGGACAGATTGCACTCAGAAATGACCCATAAGAGACAAAACAGAGATAAGTAGAGTAGAAATGCAAATCTTCAGGAATGTGTCACCTCTGAGGCAGCATCATTTTCCCTGCGCTGAACTGGAAGTTAACCTTGCTAGAGCTGTAACCCTCTGGTGGCCTTGGCAGAGGGTTAGGCCACAGCTGCTTTTTCCTTCTCTGCCATTGCCTCCCCCAGATCCACAGGGAGTGTAAGTATGCCCATATTCATTCCTTGCTGATTGCTTAGTCGCAGGCTCAGGCTTGTACTGTATTTTGAAGTAAAGCAACATACCCTGTAGGTGTATTCTCCTTTCCCACTCAGTGATGGGCAGTGCTCTGCAAACCTCTTTCATTCATGTTAGTCTTTAGTATTGTCTTTCACTCCTTTGCCAGGTGTGATCAGAGTCTCCATCATTTCTGCTTTCTGGTACTCTGTGTCGAGCATGACTGGACGTAGGATGTGGTAACAAAGCAGTTTGCTTGGTAAAACGTGCATCTCAGCGGCTCCATCAGTTCATTGTGCCCTCTGACCTGCTACAATGGCAACGGGAGGAGAGATGTAGAGAGGTGCTGCCATATTAAACAAAAAGCCAAAGAACAAAACGCTCCTATCGCTTATGCACAGAGGAAGTGGTCCACAGTGTCGGTGATCTGCACTTTTAACTCTTTTCATGATAGCATCTCTTTTTTTCCATTTCCAAGACAGGCCTTGCACCCCCAGTCACTGGAAACAGGCTGTGTGCATGCCTGGGACTTGCTTTGCCCAGACCTGCTGGCAGGGATCGTCTCGCTGAGCTTTGAAAGCTTGGTTTCCCCTTTCTTTACCTAGCTGGGACTGTCTTCTGGAGGTGGTCCTCTCTTTCCCCACTGGTTGCAAGGAAAGAAGTTTGCAAATTAAGAGTTACCTGCTCCGTACTCGCTCCTGTGCTGGACATTACCCATACCACCATGGTGAGACACAGGAAGGGATGGCTAACACTCCCTGAGAGCACCCCAGGTCCTGAGTAGCCTCACCTAGAGCAGAAGTCCCTACCATGGAGAAGAAGGTCCATGAGAAGAGGGGAATGACTGGTGGCTGAGTCATGGGATGCAGTTTAGGAGCTGCTGCCCAAACAGGTCATCACTCCCCTTTCTCTTCAGTGTCCTCCAGCATTCTCTGCGCGTTTCCTCTGCTCTGCCAGCATCAGCGCTCCTGTGTGCTGGGATCAGCCAGAGCGGAGGCTGCTGCAAGGGAAATCATCCCAACAACAAAAGAGTTGGGTCCCTCATCCGTGACAGCTTGTGCCGTTCAACAGCCAAAGGAATGGAGGCAAAACAAGTGGCTGGAGGATGGGGGGAACCATCCCAGCCCTCAGCCGGCAGAAAGCAGTGTCAAAACCATATGTCTTGAGCCAGAGGGAGTATCAGGGTGCACTGGGGTGAAAGGGAGACAGTGACAGCCCGTGCAGCCAGCAGCACAAGGGGGAAGCAAGGACCGCGACCTCTTCCCTCTCCCATGCAGGCTGATCCAGCTTAAAAGAGAAAAAAGTTGGGAGACATCCCCCTCCAACTCTGTATTTACTGTATGATTTCTTTCTAGCATTAAAGCAAGGCATGTGGACCTGCCTGTAAAACTAAATCCAGCCCCTTAGACCTACATTTTTATCAAGCCTGATGTGGCAGCATCTCTTTACTGTGTAACCCTGTTCCACGTTAGAGTCTGGTATTTCCAACTGGCACTAAAAGCAACGTTTATTGCTTTTTACTGATTACGACTGATTTTGTTACCCATTTTTACTCATCGAGTGACATAAAGAGCCCAAGGACAGGTACAAGTAAAAATAGCTGTGTTAACACTGAATCATTTCTGAATGAGCAGTGGGTTCTCACACACAGACTGGTTTGTTTTAATTCACAGATTCCCTCAAACCGTTTCACAACTGTTCAGATTTCAACAGACGTCTTTTTCAGCATTAGTTTTTTGGTCTTTTTCCCCTCAAGATTTTAAAAATATTTTGATTTTCTGTGACTATATCTGCTATTGTTCCATCCTTAGCTACCTTTGATGATTTATCACTTACTTTTACTTTCTGCATACTTCAGTGTCAGTTTTTTCCAGTACTTTTTATTTTCCCAGTGAGAATGAAGATAACTTTCTTGTTTTCCTACCAGCATTTATGAATCAAGCCCAAGCTCTATTTATAATAGGTCCTCGAAGAACGGGGACTGTCATTTCTTCTGCAGCTGTAGAATCTGCTCTGTTTGTTTAATGGTAGTCATCTATCTTTATTCTCCAGAAGTGTAACTCCTCAAGGGCAAGGCTTTCAAGCATGCAGAGACAGAGAGTTCTTCATTCAAAACCAATTATTTCATAATGCACCAAAATGAGGGATTCGAGTGAGGACTTAATTACCATTTCACCAAAATCCCTGAATGCTCAGGCCCTTCCAACGCAGGAGTGCATGGTGAAAGCATCTAGCAAATGGAGCTTGAAACGGGGCAGTGCATGGTTCTGCAGAGAAGCTCCATTGTAGTGGAAGATGCATTTCCTTTTCTATAGATCTATGTCCATACATCACTTCAGCGCAGGCCTTCTGCCACATTCTAGACCCAAGTGCTGGCTTTTCTTTGTCAGCTCTGCTATACCAGTTTCTTTTTCTGATGATAATGACCTTGCCCAGCCTCCAGGCCAAAAATAAAATTCAGACCCAAGTCTCTTTCTTTTGCCCCAGATTGGCTCTATGCTGACTGCTGACTTAGCCCAGGGTGAATTTGGAAGTTAAATCCATAGAGACACTTGGATTTTGAGATGCAATCTTGAATTTTGGAGTTACACTCTTAGTCTTTACAGGTTGCTCCAACTCCTCAGTCTTAGTATCTAGAATAAGTTTTCCACTGGATAGTAATTTGCAGGTTGTATTTTATGCCTAAACTACTTTACAATGCCCCATAAAACGTTATGTTAACTGAGTTTTTGATTACACCATTTTGTCTATGGTCTAGCCAAAATGGGGCTATCCCCAGGCAAACTTCAGATTATCGTTTCACTTTCTGCCTGGTTTAGCATAACACAAATTGCTAGTGATTAAATTTGCATGACTTAAGGAGTTATTTGACTTCAGCTGGAAGTTGCTGTCTCTCAGCTTGAAAGTGATTCTGGCAAGGCCATTTCACTTGATGGGAAAGCAACTTCCAGCTGTGGGGAAAGAGACTTCTCTCTCGATATCCTGATTTCATTGATACTAGCCAGCCTAGTTGGAAAATCTGATTTCTGCCACTATTTACCTATCTGATGTCCTTGGCAACTATATTTCCAGAGGACAGTTTATGAAGCCTAAAGCAGAAAAAGCTTTCCCCTGTTGCTGCATGCCTAATGTGAGCACTGACACTTCCATGCTAGTGTTATACAAAATCCAGAGTATTTTCCTAATTTTTCCATGTTAATTGTTATAATCAGCAACCACTTACTCTGTGTTTCCAGCAAGGATGTATCCTAATTGTTGTAAATGTATGTTTCTAGATTTTGTTGTTCACCAGATTTTGCCCTATCAGTCAGTTTCAGTGGATACGTTCAACTCAAAGAATGATGTGTTCGTAGCCATTGCACAGCCCAGCATGGAGAACTGCATGGTGCTGGAGTGGGATCACATTGAAATGAATTTCAGGAGTTATGACAATATCACAGGTATATGAATGCTGGGTTTCCAGTTGTTGATGAACTGTTGGTGTTTCACAAGGATGAGATTCGTAGATGGGACCAGCCGATGGCTTTTGTCCTGAATCTCTGTTGAAATTGGCAGATTAAAGTGTGTAATGTTTGGGCATGAGTGACTTCATGTTAATACACGCACATTTAACCTCACTGTAGCACACAAACTAGGCCTTTTCTGTTTGATCTTGTAAATTGTTCTGAAGGAATAAACACTTGCTGTGAATGTCACACTGTGGCCCAGCATAGACACTCGCTGCCTGAATCACACTGCAAGTTACAGTATAGGCTAAAGGAGCCCTCACTCTTGCCAAAGTGCCTGCAAAATAGAATGTAAAAATACTCTACTGCATATAGAAGGAAATAGGTCTGAAGGGTGCACCTAGGGTAGGCTGGCCAGGAAAGTGTGTTTCACAGCTGAAGATGGCATAGAAATATTTAAACCGTGGTTGCTACCTAAAGACATATGCTGTAAAGCCTTCCTGTTTATAAACATGCTAAATTAGCATCCTGGCCAGATTATTCATCAAACAAAAAGCCTGTGTGGATGCCAGGTGATGTTCTAATGCTAACAACCATTCTGGCACTAACTGACACTCATGGTGCCACACAGAGCTCAGTCACACCATGACAGCAGGGACAGAGTCTTTAGAGCTGTTATACGCTGCCCAGTTTCCCAATTCCTTCAAGCTACTGGTTCTGAGGTCTCAGGAGCTAAATCTATCCATGGAGCACTCTTCCCTCCTGTTCCTTGTTATGTGTGATAGATTATTTTTTCCCTTGCATTTTGGGAAACAAAGAGTATTCTGCATCCTCATCTGGTGTTGTATCTATAAAGGCAGCAAGCACCTACCTCCTCAGATCAACTGTGTGTGTCACTAACAAAAGTTTACAAAATGCTACCCCTCTGTCAGGAAATTTTGGAAATGTAAAATTTTGCTTTTTCAGGTTTCATTGTGTTTTGGTAGCTTAGGGGGAAATATGTACTAGTGGATGTAAACTGAGAAGTCAATGGCCCAAAGAGAGCTAGCAGAGCTCTAGAAAAGCTCTGGAAATGAAGTTGAGAGTTTAGGTCATTTGCAGAGACAGCTGTCTTCTGGAGGTATTTCATTTTTCTGTGAATGACATGATTAGGAGACATTTCTGCTGGGGACTTGTGCCCTAGCTCCACACCCAGTGTGCATGCTGAGATTCATTTCTTGAATGACTGTCTGTGTTCCTAGAAGGCCCAAGCTTAAGCTCTGGACTCTGAAATGTAAGTGAGAGAGGGACTTTTGCCAAGGGACACAGGCAGGTAAAGAGCCTTTTGCAGAGCCGAAAGAGTGTTTTGTAGAGCTCAGGAGCCAGCTATGTGCTCCATGCGGAGTTTCATTACTAACTATATGCTTGGCATTGGGATGGCCAAATTTAGTCCTTTACAACACAGGCTTATTGACCTGAACCTTTTGAACAATTGACCTTACCGACCGTCATGATTGCCTTTAGAGTCAACATGCAGAGAATAGGTGTTGCTACCCTCTGCAGAAGGAGACATCTACAGGCCAGGTGAAATTTTTTCTAGAGTGCTTTTTGACTAAGTTAGGTGAGAAAAAGCCTGGATGATCAGCTCAAGCATTTGTGTCTACGCTGCAGATACCTTACGACACTTGCAATGAGTCCCACCCTCCTACACTGGAAGGATGGTAGATCATCGGAGGCTGGTAGTGAAAGACCTGTGGGTAGGGGGCCAGGAGAGATGCCAGGGCAAGTCTCCTGCAGCGACTGTGACCATGCACATGTAGAGGAGTGTGTGCAGGTACCATTCTACTTAAAGTGTGCACTTCAGAGAGGAATTCCTCTCTTCTTCCAACAAAAACTTTCAGAAATAGTCTGGTTGTTACTTTTTTGATGTGGATATTGTATAGTGACTTGACATTCTCAAAACAAACCACAGCTTGATCTGATCTAATCTGGCAACTGCAGTATTCCTAAATACTTTATCTACTAAATAGTTAAAGTGTAAATAGTTTACTATGACTACTAAATAGTTTAACATAATCTCAGGAAGACTTAACAGAAACAACAGAGTTAAATTTATCTTTTTCATCCTGCTGTCAGGTGATATATCCACAGGACGCATCAATTGACAGTGCCAAAAAGCTGACTCTGGCCCTCTTGGAGCAAGAAAAATAGACTACTATTTCATTCTTCTAGTTAAACTGATTGACATTCCAAGAATAAGAGAATTTCAGATTCCTGCTGAGTCATGAGATAACAACTCTTGTTATTTTGGAATAGTAAAATTTGGCTTAAATAATTGTTTTGGATATTAGGGGGCACTTGTTTGAACAAACAGAGAAAGAAAAAGTATTCTGGATAAAAAGGAATGAGCATTTTAGGGTGCATCATACTTGCACCCTATGTGTGACATTTCCAACATTTGAAATCATCTTTCTAGTTATTGGGGAGAAAAGAGTATGAAAAGAAGCTCTGACAGCATGTAGTAAGTTATGAGATGGTGAAGATTTAAAAAAGGGGTGAGGTGATTTGGTAATATCTCTGTGATTTTAAAGGTGCTTTGTACTGTGCTAATGTATGTGTGTTTTGTTGTTTTTTTCCTTTGGGCAATAGGTCAGTCCATAGTGGGATGTAAAGCCATTCTTGTTGGTGACCAAGTCTTTGTGGTGGTGGCACAGCTCTTTGGTGGCTCACACATTTACAAGTATGATGAAAGCTGGACAAAGTTTGTCAAGTTCCAGGATATCGAAGTATCTCGCATTTCCAAGCCAAATGATATAGAGCTTTTTGAGATAGACAGTGAAATGTTTTTTGTCATAGCAGATAGCTCTAAAGCAGGTTTGTCAACAGTGTACAAGTGGAATAACAAAGGATTTTACTCATACCAGTCCCTTCATGAGTGGTTCAGGGACACTGATGCTGAGTTTCTTGATATAGATGGGAAATCGCATTTAATCCTTTCTAGCCGCTCCCAGGTTCCCATTATACTCCAGTGGAACAAAGTCTCCAAAAAGTTTGTCCCACACAGTGAAATCCCCAACATGGAAGATGTCTTGGCTGTAAAGAGTTTCAGGATGCAAGATAACCTGTACATCACGCTCACGAGATTCATTGGTGACTCCAGAGTTATGAAATGGAATAGCAAACAGTTTGTGGAGATACAGGCTCTTCCATCCCGAGGAGCCATGACGCTGCAGCCTTTCTCCTTCAAGAACAATTACTACCTAGCCTTGGGAAGTGACTATACCTTCTCCCAGATATACCAGTGGGATGGTGAGAAGCAGCTCTTCATGTTATTTAAAGAAATCTATGTGCAAGCACCACGGTCTTTCACAGCTGTGTCAACAGATCGAAGAGATTTTTTCTTTGCCTCTAGTTTTAAAGGAAACACTCAAATATTTGAACACATCATCATTGACTTGAGTTTATGAAAAGCTGCTGGAGTGAAATTCATGTAGAATGACATTTATACTCAAGCAAAACAGAGAGACACCTTTCCAAACCCAGGGTGCGCCTATGGAGTATGATGACATTTTCTGAACTTTTCAGACTTGCATATTAATCAGGGATTGCGTTTACTTGGTTACTGCATGACATGTCCGTTTTATCCTTTTTCAAAGACACTTTGTAATCTGCAGTCATTCAGAGGTGAGTGCAGTGTCTTAGGATTAATGTTGACATCTAAGAGAATGATTTTACCCAGAAAACTACCTTGAATTGAACATTGCATAAAGAAAGTGAAGAGTAAGCCATACAAAGCATAGAAATGATCTTGACTCTTAAACTAACATGTTAGTAATCACGGTTGCTGACGAATTGTAAAAGCAAACAGTAACATCCCAGAATAGACTTTATTTTGGCTTCTTGAAGTCTGTCTTCAAAATGTGTCTTTGTGGTTCATAGTAAGTCTGAGGCACCATTTTCATTTCTTGTAGATTAAAGGGAAAGTCAAATTCTATTGCCATTTTTTTCCATTATTCACTACTTCGGCAACAAATTGTGCATAACAAATAGCCCAGCCCACAGTAACTGGGTAGCCAGGAAAAGAAGGGTATGTCACTTCTAGACTGCGAGGTCTTAACAATTTAGAATAGACAGAAAATAACAGAGGACTGCTTGGTGCCATGAGTGAATCAACTACAAATTCCATCCACCTTCTATTTTAATAGGTATTCCAGAAATTCCCCCCATGTTGCACTAAGTCATACTCTTCTTGATGATCCCAGTAGATTCTGGGATGTTTTAACAAGTAAGTCAGCT
The DNA here is from genome assembly GCA_013400535.1 of Scopus umbretta. Taxonomy (NCBI): domain Eukaryota; kingdom Metazoa; phylum Chordata; class Aves; order Pelecaniformes; family Scopidae; genus Scopus; species Scopus umbretta. The sequence continues at coordinate 10,687 of VZTL01018171.1, forward strand.
GTGATCTCTCATTCTAGAAGGCTCAGCTTAAGCATAGCCTTAAACACACAGCTCGCTCTCTCAAACACACGTACTCCATGCTGTAGCTCGTCTGTATGCAATGAGATGATTTATTCTCCAGTGTTCTCCCCCCAGCACAGCTCACAAGCAATAAATTCAGGTTTTGGTTATCACAAGCTGTATTTGGGGAATCCTCCTTCTGGCTGAAGTCTAAATACGACTTTGGTATCACCAAGTCTTTTGAAACCAAGGCAGCTGGAGCTGTTTCAGGCTAGAGCTAACCCTGGCTCCAAGAGGATGGGTTTCCTCTTGGGTGGCTCCAGGCTTTCACTGGGTTGCCAAGCCGCTGAAGGTTAAACAGGAGGACGCGAACAGACCGTGCTGCATTCGTGTTTGGGGTGGCTACAGACTAAGGCATTCAGTCATCCTAAATAGGGCAGTCCTGGCATGCAGAGCCTCTGTCAGGATAACAGCAAAGGACTGTTTTCCTGGAAAGGCTCTCCACTATCCTTACCCAACAAAGCTGTGTATCAGAGCCCTTGTTTGTTCACTTATACAATGTTTCTTTAAGTTTTCACACCACTTAGCATATTACGTTGTTTATCATATCTTGCTGCCTTGGATAATAGGGAGGCTTTGCATGAAGCTGGCAGAGCAAAGGACACTGTCCTCTATTCCTTCATACTCAGGGCTATCTCACCATCTCTGTGCTGAGCAAGCTTCATGTTTTTGCCCTGGACATGTGAAACATGGTCTGTTGTCACAAAGAGAGATGTTCTCACAGGCTTTCTGACATCCACGATGCGAAGAGTGCTGCAGAAGAGGATTATGCACAAGGACTCCTATGAGGAGTCATAACCTACCAGTCACCTGGAACATCACAGCTTTCCCCAACATTTGCCTTGCTGCCATGAAATAAAATTTTTACTGTCAGAGACAGAACTAGTTTTATTTTGTTTTTAAATGACGCGTTAATTTTTTTCCTATAGAGGTGCTCACCCTGGTCTCATTTTTAATTACATTGGCAACTTAGCCCATGCAGCCATCCAAAGTACTGCGCTCTGCCTTCCAAATCCCAATGCAGTGTCCGTCCCGTTGGTTCAATCAGACCAGTAGATGCAAACCGACCCTCTGCAGCAGGTTTTAGCAATACCTCTCTTAGGATTAAGGTAACAAATCTGACAAAACAAGGAGATGATTCATATGTCTGCCAGTGAATGCAATTTCTTACCATTTTCCCAGTTTACTTTTTACAGTGGGTATGGCTGGCAAGCCATGTTTCTTTAAACTGTTGTAGGAAGGCATTTTTTGATTGCTTTTCTGTCCAGCACGCATGTTTAAATAGAGTCAGATATTCTGCCAAGGAGGGGTATTTCTCAGTGCACCAGCATTTTCTTTTAAGGCTCACTGCTAGTACCACTCACTCAGCAAGGGGCATCAGTCAAAGAGCTAAAAGCTAGTTTAGAGAAATAGGATCTTGACTTTTTTACATGAAGGGAAGGTAGAGGATGGAGGAAGAGGGCTTGTGTATCCAATACCAGGAGATTGTACTGTTTCGAGAGCCAAGGGGATTTTGAGACTTGGCTATCAAGTTGAATTAAGTTAAAGTGGTCTCTGCAGAGACAGGCTTAATCAAGAGGATAAAGTGATCCACAGGAGTCTAGCTCAATCACATGGACCAGAAGATGAAAGTGAGGGAAATGAATTCTGCAGGCAGGCTGCCACTTCTGCCGAGTAGCCGTGTTGGTTGGTTGGAAAGCCCAGCTCAGCATCCCTCCCAGCTTCAGGAGGAGCCTGGAGTCAGACGCCAGCCTGCCTGTTCTGCTGAGTTAGCGCACAGAAGTTTAAGCAGCTAAGAGGGAGGGCAAAAAGCACCAGCTGATGAAGAGGAGGGGTTACGGTACATTTTGGAGGATTAAACAAAGCCATGGTCTCAAAAAGAGCCTTGTTCTGCTCTTCCTGCTCCCAAGGAAAAGGTGCAGGATGCAGCCATAACAACAGAAATCACGAAGCATCGAAAATACTTTCTGCCTTTCCAAATGCAACAACAGTTTTGTCTCCATGGCCTGTATTCTGTAATAGAAATTGTTTTGAATAGTAAATAAACTATGCATATTCATGATTTATTGCAACTGTTAGACCATCAGGACAGTGAGAAAGGATAACAGAACATGCCACTGTGTAATTTTTAATGTATTCTAAAATACATACGACTATGTAAAGAACAGTAGTTTATATAAGCGTAGATTTAATACAATATGCTAGCTACAGTGGGAGCATTTTAAGGCTGTATATACATTGAGCTTTTTTTAGTAAAGAGAAGCTGATGCAATCTATGCTACTGACACATGTATGACACATGTACTGACAGTATATGAATAAAATGCAGTTAATGAGACTAATAGTGGTGCATCATGCTTAAAACATCCACATGTGTTAAAACGTCCACGTGCGTTAAAATATCCACGCTATGAAGACCACACTGCCAGAGGGATGGACAAGGTGAGCAAATGGATCCTTGTCCATTTATGAGCGGGTTTGGCTTTTCAAAACGTGGAGGAAGCTGCAGTTAAGCTGCAGTAACTCAGCTTAGTTCAATTCAGTTTCTGTGCCTGAGGTAGCTTGGACTTCCCAGGGTTTTGCTGTTCCCTGGCTTCCCCCTTCATTCTTTCCTTACACCCCATCTAGTGTTAGCAAGTATGAAATGCAGCTGTTGCTACGATCCTTGGTTCATATTAAACTCAGTTGTCTCCTTTCTTTCTTTCTTTCTTTTCTACCACAAACCCAAGAGATCTTAATTTTCAAAATAATCATAGAATCATAGGATCACAGAATCATTAAGGTTGGAAAAGACCTCTGAGATCATCTAGTCCAACCATCAACCCAAAACACATGTCTACTAAACCATGTCCTGGAGTGTCACACCCATGCGTTTTTTGAACACCTAAATAATATAATAATAAATAATTATCAAAGTGTAAGATGCTTAAGCAGGTTTCTTACATGCAGAGCAGATAGAAACCAAGCCCTAAAATGAATCCCTAGATTTTCAGATCTTCACTGTGGGGCCTCCTTAAAATTTCTTAAATTTCACTGAATCATTAACATTTACTCTTAAATTGCAAAAATAAATATAAATCTATCAACAGTGAATACGTTTGATTTAAAGCAAGCCTTGAGCATTACCCGCTGATCCAGCTAGTCACTAACTCTGGGAATAATTCTTTTTGTTTCCTCTTCTTTCTTCAGAGACAGCGCAATTCTCTGTAACTAATTATAGGCTTGTGCAATCAAAGACATGTCTGACATACCATAATGGATGCAATTGCTCCGGGATCATTGCTTTCCTTTTGGGTATTCCACTTTTTTTATGAGTCAGCAGTCCTTGTGGTGTGGTTCACTGAAACTCCATCATAGCTCAAACATCAGCTTCAAATCAGCACCATTTCCCCACCTGCCCTCCCCTGATTTCTTTGCCCTTGCCAGGTGAACCTTTTTTTTCCCCACCCTTTACCACCACCTTCAAATCTTCCTCTGAAAGCTTCTATTCCTCCCTGAAAGTCACAGCAAGATACCAAGAGAAAAGCATTCCCAAACAGCAATGTGGGGATGGTCACGCCTCTGCAAATTTCAAGGGGAAGACAGAGTAGGCTCTTTTTGAAAGTTCAAGCTGAAGGCAGATGCATAAGAAACAGCTGTAAGAGTCCCAGTCACCCCCTCTAAGTCCCGCTCCCTCCCATACTACAGACCTGAGCAGCTGCCACTGTTCCCTCTTGGCAACAATGCTCACAGCCTGGAATTACTGAGACTCTTTTTCACACCCTAACCCAGAAGAAATGGAGCCAAGCTGCTAACATTGTTTGGTTTTTTTTTTCCCTAGTATCTGGAAACCAGCCCCTTAACCCCTTTTGCATTCCCCATACAGCCCAGCCTCCTGTTTGAGAAACTGCAGGCTAGGAGATTTAATGGGCTTCAAAACTGGCCTTCAAAATCTGGCAAAATCAGCAGGCCTCATGGTGTTAGAGCCTCCACAAAATAAAAGACGGAGACTGTTAAAGCATTTCAAATGATAGCTACATAAACTTAATCTACCCCCCCAGTATCACTTTCCCCATAAGCCATTGCCATTCTTGCCACAGAGCTGTGTGATGATTTGCAGAGGTGTTCTGCAAAATCTGGAATGGGAGGAAAGTTACTGTAAGATGAGGTCCACATCATGAAGCACTAGGCAAATTCTGTTACCTTTAGGTCTGAGTGGATGGTTTGGAGCCATCCATACACACGGTGGGTAGCTACATACATTGCAAGTTGGATGTGATTCCTTACAAAGCCACGCCCAGCAAAATAAAAGGCAATCTGACCCTAACGTCATGGCTCCGGGTGAAGAAAATATTGAAGGGAAGCAGCTGGAGTTGCACAGTGCCACTCTGGACTGGTTCACAGAGGGGTGTGATGCACTTTGACAAGCAGGCAAGGGAGATTTATTTTTTACAGTCTCTGGGATGGGTTGAGAGAGATGATACGGGTCTCCAGAAGACTGGATGAGCAATTTCTACAGGCATCTCCTTATTCCACTTTTGCCATGTCAGTGAGGTAGCCTAAATGGAGTTTGGTGGAAAGCAAAGAAGGCAGGTGGCAGAAGTTTAATATAAGTAATATTGAAGTAGAGATTAGAAAACTAGAGATGGTGAGGCTGTAGACAAATGTTTAGTTACCTTGAGGGAAACAAATCACATTTTCTAAGCACAGAGATAAATCAATGTGAGATCAAGGAATCAGGGAGAACAAAAAATATGTTTCTAAATAAAGGAAAGGAATAGGAGTGACAGCATATGAAGTGTGAGTTTACTTAATTGCTGTGTAGAGAAAGTATCTAAGTGCCTTTCCAAGGTCACTCAGAGAATGCAATCCACATCATTTTCCTTTCCAGAGTCACCCTAGTTTATGCTTAATTAAACTATGCAAGCTCTGCACACTCTAGAAAATGCCCTTTTTATTACATTGTAGGCAATTTGCATTTCTGAAGGGCATTTGGGAACCATGGCACCATCAGAATGAAGGGCTTCTGGTAGCGTTGCTCCCATTTTTATTCATTTGCAATTGTTGACTTTTATTCCAAAGTTCATTTCTATTTCCTGCTTGGACATTAGCACTGGTTGTACAAGAATGCTCATTTTCCAACTTCAGTGGCTGTTTCAGTTCTTCTGACTCAGCAGCCCCTTGGGGCTGACTCATCCTCCAGCTGCAGGTGTGCCCTGACAATTTGCCATTTTAGTCCCGTGAATGGAAGGCCAGTGGGTCAAGAAAGTAATCACCACCCATCGCTGGTGGGGTCAATGGGGTCAACGTGGTTGAAGCCTGGGCTGGCACATGGAAGGAGGGAGCAGCACTGCTCTCTGCATGTTGATGACTCGCTCTCTTCCATTTCTTCTTCTCCTGGTCTTGCCTGTATGGTAAATGGTTTTGCCAGAGTTTTACAGAAAGCAACGTACCAATGAGGCCAGGACGGTGCAGGTTTACTTGGGATGCTTCTGAGAGCAAGCTAGAAATAGAATGGGGAAAGAAAAGTTAAATCAGCAACTCTGGTTAGTGGCATATGCCTACTATTTGTTTGTAAACTCAGTAGCCCAGGGGTCTCCTTGGATCTCCATCTTCTCCTGGTTCCTGCTGACAGCGTTTTCTGACTCTGTGTTGCACCATTAGCGTCTGGGGAGAAAACTGCAGGCCCTTCATTTTGGAGGAAGGCCTTTGTCACCTTGGGATCTGATTACGGTGCTGGGGTTGCACCTTGAAATCGTTGTTCCAGTTAAGATTTAATGAAGTGAGTAACTACAGAGTCCTGCAGTTACTCCCCACCAACTTACTGTGTCTGCCTCTACCACAGGAATAGCTACCACCTGATTTTTACAATTTTAAAAAAGTGAAACCTTATATTTGGAGTTCGTCCTATAAAATCCCACACAATCCGGACTCTCAGAGCCTGGGTAACTCTCCTTCCTTGTCACAACTGGGATGGATGAGGCTGGATGAGCTAGGAGCATGCTGCTGGCTGAAAATGGGTGCAGCTAGGAGAAAAAAATATCTTTCTCTGCATTTTGGGCTGGAAAACACTAAGGAAATCCTGGGTGACAACTGCGTGGAGAGGACTGTGCTCACACCCATGCTGAATCCCAGTCCCGCTCCGTGCAGCGGTGCAGGCAGCCGATGTGCCTGAGCCAGCCTGTTCCAGCACTGCAGGAGCTCCACAGCTCCCACGTGGTTTATCCCAATGTGCATTAAGGATGTACCTGACCTAAGCCAAGAGAATAAAGTGAAATATGAAACTACCTGACACTTTAATGCCTTCCTGCCACCCTTGTCTTGAAATGGAGCGCACATGTGTGCAGACGCGCTTCCCAATCCTGTGCTGCCCCGCTAGTAACAAATAGTGATTTGTTCCTTTACTTTTCTCAGGTATGGATCAAGACAGATTTGGGGGTAAAATAGAAGGTAATAGAGAGTTTATCTCCTTTCAATTTTCTTTATTTCCCCTTTGCCCCCAATTTATTTGCCTCTGTCTTCCTAATCACCCGGAGATTATTATGTCTGAATCATCAGATGTGAAGAACCATATGCCATTTCCCCTTAAAATGACAGCTGAGATATTTATCTTTATTGTTGTAGGGAGACTCATATCAACATCTGCATGTCAGATGAGGATAATTTGCCTTCTGATATTTTTGATGGACTATGTGTGAGGACCAACTGGTGCAAACTGTGGCCCTTTGGTGTGGTGGGCAGAGGAGAACAAAGAGGTTCTTGTAACTCAGCATCAGGCAGCACTGGGCTACTTTGTTCTTCCCCATGGAATATGCGGAGGGAAATACTAAACTACCTATCCATGAAAGTAACGACCTAAAAAACCTCTTTTAAAAAGACATTGACTTCAGTGTCCTGTTCTACTCTGGAATATTTTTGCAAATGTGACCAGGACTTTGAACACAGTACCGGTAGCCTCTATGATGTTGCTTTGTACAGGGGTTGAGGAAATTATTTCTAAAATGCTTGGAGCTTTAGAATAGGGAGATATTTAGTAGCAAGGGACAGGAGGGGAATGCAGCTGGGAATAGGTTACTTGCTGATGTGCTAACACCTGTAGGGGTAGAGGATGAGAATTACCCTTTGAATTTGGGAACTCATGAAGATGCTGAAAGGTCCAGGCTGCCAGGTAGAGCTGTACATATCTTTGTCATCTCACAATAGGCACTGGGACTTTTGGGAAGGTCCTATTCAGTAAGCACTGGAAGGGAAGAATCCGCTTGCAATAATATGTGGACTGTAAAGAGGGGTGTGCGAGTCAAGAAGAGCTCTCTGCAGTGAGAAATGCTGCACGTTCGCTGCAGTCATCAGTTGTGGCATGCTAGATTCCTTAGGAAAAAACGCAGGAATGTTCACTTTCTGAGCCATTATTCAGTTCCTTATTGCTGTTGTCTTTCATGTTTGCTTTTCTGAGACTCCTTCTCCAGGTTTTATTTAGTGAGCTGAATATTAATTGTGTTTTCTACTTTCTTTTCTATTCTGTCTGTGTTGGTCAGGCCTGTGATAGGAAGGATCAGCAAAGACAAGGCATTCAGGTATTGGAAAGGCTGTCAGATCATGACCTGAGCCAAAACAGAAAAAGTCACAGAATCACAGAATGGCTGAGGTGGGAAAGGGCCTCTGGAGGTCATCTGGTCCAACCCCCTGCTCAAGCAGGGTAACCTAGAGTCAATTGCTCAGGGACATGTCTAGACAACTTTTGAGTATCTCTGAGGATGGAGGCTCCACAAGCTCTCTGGGCAACCTGTGCCAGTGCTCAGTCACCCTCATAGTGAAAAAGTTTTCCCTTTTGTTCATTTTTTTCCATATGTTCAAGTCCTCCCTATGGAAGGAGAGCAAAGAAGAAATATACTGCTTATAATCACTTGCACAGAAAATCCAGCCATTCTAAGAATATTTAATTCTCTGTTCCTCTTATCCTCATCAAAATGTGTATAGATGAAATCACTTCCATGTCATTTGCAGCACCGAAGTGTTCCTAAGTATAGACTTAGCTTACTGACCTTGTAGTGAATGTCAGCAGTCAGTTAAGTCACCACTTAGCACTGACACTGAAGCTATTTAGGAAGTAATGAGTTGGCACAGCATACAAACTTCTGGAATAACTGGGAGCTTGCTAATGTCTGATGCATGCCCCACGCAGTGGTATAATTTAGGGAAGAGAGTGAGTCACTCCTACTGCGCCCAACTGCAGCCCAAGGCATTAAGTTTCTCTTCACTAAAAACACCTCAGGCTCATCCATGGATTTCTTCCCTGCTGTATTTCACCTTCACTTGTCTACACTGACAGCTAGCTCAGGATCTTCCCTTTCAACCCAAGAAGATCATCTATCCATGAATACTGTGACATTGAGGTAAACACTGTAAAAATTATCTAGAGTCATAACAACGGTGACAAAACGGTCTACCGCAAACCCTCTGATCTGAAGTAGGTCATGAGTTGTTCCTAGGGTCTCCCCATGGGTGGGCTAAGGAGAATGCTTATCGAGCCCTCTCTTATTTCTAAGAGCTTGGGTGGTAGGAAAGCTTAACCATCCCCTATCCTGCGGGGAGCCAGGGTCTGGTAGCCCACTCCTGGGGGCCCACAGCCTACACTTGGAAATAAGAATAGATAAGCAACCCCCTTCGTTCCTTGGAAATGATGTGTGCTTGTTTGGCACAGGCAGCATCCAAGTGTGTGAGGGTCTTTGGGCACAAGACAGAGTGTTATAAGTAGTGGCTTTGAAGTCCTTTGAGCAACAGAAAATGGGGATGGGAGCTCCTCAGGGAGCAGCTCCTCCTGCCTGGAGAGGGCACAGTGTGTGGCAACTGCTCCTGCAGCTTATTCTGTACAAAGCAAGTTTAAATCAGAAGCACCTGATTTACATGAACAATTCAGCAAGGGAAACTGGAAGGAAGTTTGCTCCAATTCATAAGGATGGGGTTCGGGCCTTCCCTTCCCTTATTTGGTAAAAATGTTGTCACAAAGAAACCAAGGCACAGCACAGAGTTACAAACTGGTTTGTGTGGGAGAGCAGAAAAGATGCCTGGATGCTCGCACCAGCTTTCAGTACTCCTTTCTTCTTGCAGCATGAGTAGGTACTTTTTGTACTTTGAGTAGGTACCTGAATGTGCCACCTCAGTGTGCTGGCTGCTGACCCGCCAGTTACAGGCACTTCCCCCAGTAGGTATCACACCTGCATAATTCTGTATTTTTGCGTCACGTTCTCAAATCAAGACCAGTCTTCCAACTGGTTCCTCTACGAAGATGCAAATATACTCCTGTGAGGAGTACACAGGTTCAGTCTGAGGCAGCTTCTGAGCAAGACAGACTACCTTTTTCACTGAGTTCATTCTCTAGTGTCAACAAATCAAATCTGAATTTGCTCAGTTTAAATATATTTTCAGAAAAATCCACTGTTTGATAGATCCTATTACACAAGTGTATGAAAATCAAAGTAAAAAATATTAGGAAAGGTTTCTATCTTCTTTTTTTTTTTTACTATTTCTTCTCTCTGAAATCTTTCACATGCAGATGTTGATGGTTTGTCAAGCACACAAAAACAGCGCAGTTTCTGCAGATGCAAGGAAATAGAATATCTAAGGAAATCGCAAAGAGTAGAAGCAAATGAAAGATCTTTTTCAATGACATGCAAGGTTATGGAAAACAAGGATATTCATGAACCTTCTAAAACTGAATGCAAAGCAATGAGATTTTATTTACTTTAACAAGAAAGCTTTCTTTTGTCTCTTTGTATTTAACCCCAAATTATTTGCATTGCCTCCCATGGCAACAAATTCATTCCTTTGGAAATGTATTTGGCTTTTGCTAGTAATATCTATTACAATAAAACATATGACATTTATTGTCAAGAGCTATACAGGAGATACAGATGGATATTCAAGAAAGGTCAAAAAGAGCTATTATACCACGTGTTCAGCACACCAAACTACTTAACGCTCTTCAGGTCAGCAGACATTTGAAGTGTTGCCAAGATAACATACTCCTTTTGCATGGACTAGAGATTGCCAAGTAGTGACCTCTGCCCAGCTAAAGACTGGACGGAAAAAAGACCACGTGTCTGTAAGGATTTCTGCCTTGTCCTGCTTGGCTGCATACTAAGAAAGATAGTGATTACCAGCAGGTTGTTAGATGCCTTTCAAGAAATAGCATGAAAGAATGACTTCAGTTGGGGCAAGTTGTGTTTGTTTTACTTCTCAGCAGATGGCTAGTTAGATAAGAGAAACACGAAGAGCACTGTGTTTGATCTGTGTGATTGTGGCACCACTGGGGACCAGGAGGAACAGGCAGGCAGGGAGGTTTGCCCATCCAACAGGGGTGATGGCTGAGGCAAAGTACAGCACTTCTGGGCTGGTAGATCCCCAAGTCTCTGCACTGCACATGGGTTTATTGGGCTGGGGCATCGTTGCACTGTGCACTGCTGGAGGTGTGCCACCATGCTTCAGTGGTTGTAAATTTGGTGTCCTTGCCAGAAGCTTCAGAGGTAAAGAAGGGGTCCTCCTTTTTGGTTCTGACTCCCTTTGGAAAAGGGAAAAGGCTATTTCAAAGACCTTTCCTTGCATAGTCCACCTGTCCTCAATCCCTCTGTTGACACCTGAGATTTATGATAAGCAACACAGAGTCATGAGCAGCTCAGGGAGTAGAAAGAGCTCTGTTCTTGAGAGAGAGGTGGTTTCTGACCAGGAAGACCACACATTTAACTGAGCCCTCTAAGTTCCTCTACTTGATGCAATCCATGGTCAGAGGCAGGACGGAGCAATGACACAGACCTGCACCTCTGTAGTAGGAGATGGTGCTGGATGGGGAGGGGAGCAGCGCTGAACTTCAGTGAGTGCTCGTCTGTTTAACTTCCTAGTTGTATCATTACGATAGGCCAAGCAGTGACTTGGAGACCCTGAAAGGGGAAACAGACCTGCAAATACCAAAGGACTACTGCTGCAAATTGCAAGGAGGGAAGAGTGGATGGGGAGATAGAGTGGCCAAAGAGCTATTATCTACTTGAGTGGGAAGGAACCTAAACCAACTATCAAAGAGGTGTGAAGGGTGTTTTACTCTTTATTTGTACATGTTTCCTGCTGGGTTCTGAGCTTCTGACTGCATTCACTTCCCTCAGGTAAGCTATCCCTCTTCGTACACAGCTTCAGGGAATGCAGTCAGATATTCTGGACACCCACAGTGGGTGCATTCAGTCTTCTGGGGTTTCATGATGAGAGTTTAGCCCATTCTATTACTCGTTATGTTGCTCTAAGTACCCTGAACCAGAACTGTCTGATAGCATGGCAATGTAGTCAAATATTCCCAGGACAGAAGTGGAATACACAATTAATTCAGTGGAAACCTCTGCAGAGTTCAGACACCTAATATTTCCACGTAAGACTTGCATTTTACCCCACTGTGTGGTTGAGAATAATGGAAATTTGAGACAGTGTTTTCAGGCAGTTTCTCTTCTCGTACTGTCATGCAGTCCTGAGAGGGCTTTTTACGCTGAACCCTGCATAATCTATGCCCCCAGAATTGCAAGCAAAATATGCTTAAGAAAACCACAAAACTTAGTAAACATTGGAGATTTTCCCATGTGATTTTCCTGACTATCGGTCTAGTTTATGCTTCCAAAGAGCAACCCATTTATCTCCTCCTGTCTGTTAAAGCTCCTTTTTTCTCTTGTTCCCTCTTCCTACTGCTCTCTCACCCTGCAGCTGGTGTGGGCAGCTAAGCTGAAAGAAAGAAAGAATGGATGGAAAAGATAAAAGACCTCCACGAGGAAACTCTCACTGATGAAATTTGAGGTATCCCTGTGGTAAGAGGGTAAGAAGGTGTTTCCAGAGGTCTTCCTGTCCTTGTCTTTATTGTCCATCATGGGTATTACCTGCAGGTGAGTGAAGCAGAACTGAAGTGTTAGTCTGAAATTACTAAATCCCTCAAACCATCATGGGGTGGTAGCATTTCAAATGGGGCTGACTCTGTCCAGTCTCTGCCAGCCCCACCTCTAGTCCCACTCCCGACACCACTCTGGGACACATGAGCATTTTTCAGCAAAGTAACCCCCATGGGCACTTCTTGCCCCCTCTCTTAATTTGATTAATAGACTGGATTGAGCAGCGTCTTCTTCCCAGAGCAACCCCACGTCATCGGGAGGGTGCAATGGCTAGTTTCCAAAGCACACAGAGTGGAGCACTAGGGCTTAAGAGGTGGCTTACAGAATTGTCCTGATAAGCAATGACAAAGGAAGCAGGGACATTAGTCACAAGGAGACCAGGGCTTTGACAGTGACAGCTGATGATGTACAGCATCTGCACTTGGTTTGCAATCAGATCAGGCTATACTTCAAATGTTTAGGTGTCTTTGGGGTTTTTTTTTGTTTTGTTTTGTTTTATTTTTTAGCATATCCACGGAATTATGCACATTGCTCCAGTTGCTTCGTATGCGCCAGACTGAAAAAGTGTTCTCTTTCAAATCCCCGGTGGCCTCCTAAAGCCCCAAAACAAGCAGCAAGGATTAATTCCTCCCCAGATATGATTTTCCTAAATCCTAACAGATAATTTGTTTGAAGTTTAATTTTAGTCTGTTATTACACACACGGGCCTTATCTTCATTCAGAGTCGTTAGCAAAATTAAACAAGCCTCTTCAAACAGGAAAGGGAAGCACAGCAAGAGCCTGAGCAAATGAGTGAAACGCAGGGCTAATGGGACTAATGGTAGGTTTACGCAGTGCTGACAAGCCTGAGCCCTCAAGGAACCTCCAATTTGTCATGTTCTTGCATGTTTGACCCATGCAGTAGGGGTACACCCTGCCCTCTGGGATCCCACGATGCTCAAGCCACCTCTGCTGTGCTCCGTGTTAGGGTACCTATACCCTGCCCCTCCTTCTAGTTGACAGGATGCCTCACTCCATGGGTCCTCAACTCTTGCCCATCTCCCTACATTGCAGCAGCTCTGGGTTTGTTTCCTAGGCACCGGAAGAAGTTACAGCAGCAGTGCACAGTGGAACAAAGACGAGAAGAAAAACAAGGCCACATCACATCTTGTGTAATCCTTTAAAATGCGCACTGTACCGGTGGTACCACGGGTTGAAGTCTATCCTAATTGCTTTGCATGGTGAATCTGTATCTCCACCAGTGGGCTGAACTCTTCCTCTCTAGCCACTGTGACATAGGAGCCTGGGGAGGAGGTCATCTCCTCACTGCACCACTCTGTAAATAGGATTTGGGCCCTCAGTCTCAGGGTGTAGAAGTGTGTCTGAACATGTTAGCATTGCATCCCGATCAGGGTGGTGTTTAAGGGAACATCTAGACAGCTGCCATTTTTATGCTATTTGACCTCAGTCAACAATGTTTGGACGAGAGCTCAGCTGACCATGTTAGTATTTCCTGTATAGTCTTGTCTTTATAAAATACAAGATTCTCTTCAGACAGTCTCCCTTCCCCAACTGCAGTTTGTTTAAAAATCCCAGATCTAGAAAAGAGAAAAAGGGACTAATATTACTAGTGACTTAAACCAAGTTGGGAAAAGACCAATGCTACTGGTCTCTGCCTTTAAATCAGTTTCTGCTTTAGCACTGCTAGGACCACCTGGGCTTCCTCTAGTGAGTACAGGACAAACTCTTCTGCACTGAAGCTGTGACGGTTACCTGCTCGTCAACTCTGGCATATGAAACTGTAGGTGATAAGGTAGTTGGGACATGGTATCTATTAGATTAGGCCTCAGCACTGGATGCTGCAGATGCTAAGTTGCATTTTCAGCTCTGTCCTCAGTCCATATGTCCATGATCAGGTCAGCTAGGGCTAGACTGACAGGAATGTCAGGGGGAGATGCAAATGTGTCCCTCGGGGATCCAGTCAAACAGCCTGGAGGTTGTCCCTGACCTCTTGCACAGCTTGTAGGTAAAGGCAGGCACCTCAGAAGAGATTAGAAATTGTGGTAGCCACCCATAAACCACTCCGTGGGGTTTTCCCCTCTCAGGATTTAAGCGTTTAACCCTAGACTCCCTGCAATATCCAGATTCTTATTATCAGGAGGCAGGGTTTCACAGCCTGAGACTCTCCTGGAGTTGGATCGGTGATGAACCCTATGGGTGCTTGCTCATACCCTGCAATGAATGCAGTCTTATGCAGAGTAGCTTGCACCTCCTTGGAAGTGGGGAACTGTATGCATCTGGGGACCTATCAAAGGTAAAATGACTTGCTGCAGAGCTGCACCCTGCATCAGCCCATGAGAAACGTGTGCGATTGCTCATCAGCATTTGGGGGCTTCTATGCAGAGCAGAGGACATCCTTCCCTTTAGTAGCTTCTCCTCCAGTACTGCTTTAAACACTTTAAAAAGCAAAGTGGTTGTGATCACTGTAGACATATCAATTGTGCTCTGAGACACAGTGGATCAAGTTCAGGGGCTTAAATAGAGGAAAGCCATCTGGAAGTTTTCAAATAGACTTAACCAAGAGACAGATATGGAGTTGTTCAATCCGAATGGAAAGGTGGTTCTGACCACATGCGCAAGCATAAATGCAGGTGCCCCACAAACTTTACCTGCAAAACTTACAGTGTCAGCTAGGGCATGGCGGATTGCAGCCATGTTCAAGCCCAAGGTCCAATGCATGCACTAAGTGTGGATTTTGGCATTAGTCTCACTCTACCTCAGTTCCTAACCTTAACCTTTGACAATTGTAATTCCTAATCTTCGAGAAGTATTACAGAGGTAGTCACCTAATTTATTAATTACCTATGGGTATAAAAATCATTATGATGAATAGAATTCTTAATTTTTAAATCAAAGATTATGTCAGACTCTCTTTTTAACTCAGTTAAATGAAAATTAAGCAAACCAGTCTAGATTAAGGATGTACAGTAATATCCCTCCCATATAGTCTACCTATATGTTCACTAATATAAATACATTTGTAACTATTAACTAGCAACTTCAGTGGTTACAGGTCGGCCACATATGCTTTAAGGACAAAGTAGAAGAGTGAGTGAATAACACTAGTTCCTCATATTTCTCATAAACATGAAAAAACTACTTCTACCATAGACATGAAGACTTGTTAATCCTTGTAAAGGCAGTCTGGAGGCATGGGAAAGGCCATATCTGAACACCAATGTGATGCATCAATAAAAAACATTTAATTCAGCCATTACCTTCTAATAATGGAGAATTGACTGCATAATTTAATTTAGGACAGCCTGCAAAAAGAAACTGTAATAGCCAGAAAATATCTTAATTCTCCTTGCCTTGTAATTTGGGTAGGTCTTTGTAGAGGTAGGTGGAACAGAGAGTAATTTTTCTTCTAAGTTTAAGTATTGCACAGGAAAAGGACAAGAAGCAATAGATACAAGTACCTGTAAGGGACATTCTGGTTAGATATAAGAAAAGAAATTCTTCTCAATGAGTATAGTCAAAACACCACACCATGTTGCCCAGGGAAGATATGGGATCTCCATCCTTGGAGATGCTCAGAACTTGACTGCAGAGAGCTTCAGTAACTTGTCCTAACTTTGACGTTTGCCCTGATTTGAGCAAGGTGTTGGACCAAATGACCTCCAGAGGTCCCTTTAGCCTCAATTATTCTATGATTTTATGATAGCTAGCAAAGTCCTTTTGATGCATTAATTGACAATTTTTTTATATTACCAAGAGGGGTCAACACATTTTAATTCATGCACACGTATACACACAGATGCTGGAAGTAGGCAGTGTGAGTTCTAAAGGCAGGACAAAACCCACCATAAAGGTTTTAAATACCTACATGTAATTTCATGACTGCAGAGAGCAGCCTCCTGCTCCAAGTCTCAATGGTGGGTTTTGAAGTCTGCAAGTTTGGTTGCTCCTTAGAGGTCAGACCACATATTTGTGAAGTGGCTCACAGATGGATTTGTACAAGTGAAACTGGAAATAATTTGTCCAGAATGCCATTTTCAGGCTTTCTACTTCCACTAGTCTGGACCTTTTTTTTTTTTTCCCTAGAAAGAATATACCAGCTCTGAATAGACTACATAGTATTATGTTCCTCTAGGGAACATTAAAATTAGGCCAGTTCTTAAGAAGTTATTAACAGCAGGTAATATTTTCAACTTCTTTCTTTCATGATATTTTCCACAAATTCATTTTGAGCTTTTTTTGTTTTCCTTTACAAAATGACCCATTTTGATACCAAAACTATTTTAAAATTGTATATATTCAAGTTTCTGTGAAAATACTACAGCAAATACACCAGTGCACGTATGTTCCTCCTTAGCTTGCATAGTCATGCTAGCCTATTTGCTGTAAACAGTAACAGCATGTTGTACCTTCACACTGGGAAGAGGAAAAAAGCATTTTCAACAGCAGCCTGAGTAGGATCATAAACAACATAATAAGCTGCAGAAAGACTAAAGTGACACTCTCTTGCTGAACAAAGACCTCTAAAGACAGATAAGCGAGGTAAGGTACCCAGGTACCAATATGGCTAGTGCAGATACGTGCTGAATTTGAATTCCTCTGCTATGGATCTATGCATCCCCTGTGAGATGCAAAGCATGCCTTTCATAGACTGAAAGCCATTCCGATTCAGACTAAACATTGTAACTCACTCTCATTAGAAGTGAGTTAGGTAATTTAGATTAGTCTCAGGTAATTTAGATCTCCAAATCCAAGGTTCAAGTGACTGAGCAAAAATCTTCCTTCTTTTCATCACCTTGCTTTCATATCACTTCTAAACACTTTGAAAGTGTGAGCTAGTGGAAACTCAGCATTCAGAGACAAGATGACCAAACAAACCCCAATGTTGTGACTCTGATGAGCAGATGATAAGGCAGCAGGTAAATTCCAGATATTTGTATTGCCAATGGTGTTGACACCAAGGTGATTTCTCTTTATTGCGATCACTTTTTATATCATTGAAACTTTGATTTTTTTCTTTTTTTTTACTGCTGTACTAGTCTAAATTTTGGTATTTTTTCAGTATTTGGAGATTCACACATATTCAGGAATAGAATTATGGGGAGTATTCCCTCTCATAGTGTATTTGGTTTGTGTGGCAAGGTTTTGGTAGTGGGGGAGGCTACAGGGGTGGCTTCTGTGAGAAGCTGCTAGAAGTTTCCCCTATGTCTGATAGAGGTGATGCCAGCCAGCTCCAAGATGGACCCGCCGCTGGCCAAGGCCAAGCCCATCAGTGACGGTGGTAACACCTCTGGGATAACATATTTAAGAAGGGGGGGAAAAAACCAACAAGGGACACAAACTATAGCTGGAGTGAGGAGTCAGAATATGTGAGAGGATGGTCTATGCAGACGCCAAGGTCACTGAAGAAGGAGGGGGAGGAGGTACTCCAGGCACTGGAGCAGAGATTCCCCTGCAGCCCATGGTGAAGACCATGGTGAGGNTTTATCTCGACCCATGAGCTTTTCGTTATATTTTCTCTCCCCTGTCCAGTTGAGAAGGGGAGTGATAGAGCAGCTCTGGTGGGCACTTGGCATCCGGCCAGGGTCAACCCACCACTTTCAACTTTACATACTGTTTAGGGTAATAGATAAGCAGAAGAAGTGTTAGTTTTTGTGGGGAATGATGCTAGCTCTCATGGTGGTAGCATTGAACAGTCAACTATGTTTTCTGAAAGCACACTTTGATAAGTTTCTATGCCAACAGAGCTCTGGGGATCAATCAAACCTTACATGTTCTCCCAATAAACTGTATTTATGTGGTGATGGGCCCAATCCAAAAGAAAAACCATGCTCCAAACATGCTCCAAACACCTCAGACATTTTGGGAGCTAAGTGTGAAACTCTCACCCTAATATGGGGTCACCTTTAACAACTTTATTTATGGAAGCAAAATTCTCTCTGATCGAGACCATGGTCCTGAAATCTATAATGGGATCTGATTTGTGTGGTTTGATTTCATCTGGGGTTTTAAGACTGTTGGTTCTTATTTCTTCATGTGCTATTAATTTGTGTTCCCTGACAGAATAAGCACAAGATTCATTTACATGAATAACCCCTGAGGGTTGAAGTGCCCCAATACTGTAACAGAATACCTCATTTCTATTTATTTTTTGTGGCAGTGTTTTTTTCCCCACTGGTTGCTAACTGCTTTCATCCTAACATTATACCAGTGTAAAACTTGGGAGCTGATTTAAATCCTTCCCTTGACAAAAAAAGAAAAATGGTAGCTGTAGTGGCAGGCACGAACCCAACAGGCAATGCAACAGGGCGGGGGAGTTCACTCCCACATCGCCTCTTGCCAGCGCGGTACACATGGTCCAGGTCACAGAAAGCAGCTACACAGCCCTGCTGGCAACATAAGAGCTGTGGGGAAACATCTCTGGTGCAGCCTCCTTGGGACAGCTCTTTGCCTATATGTAGATAAGCCATAGGGTAAATGCTATCCTGTGGACTGCTCAAATTCATGAAGTTTTTCCCTCCTTTTACCATAAATCACTTTTTCCAGTATCATTTGCTAATATGCCTATTTATTGTAAAATTCAGTAAAAGTATGGTATATGCGGAATGGAGCCTTGAGCAGAGAACATTTTGCAGAACTGCCTATACTACTGCTGCTCACCTGAAGCCCAAAAATCATGAGTCAGACCCCTGAAAAGTCAAAAATCTTGTCATTTTTTACTCGCACATAGGATCACATAACACCGCTGTTTTTCTCTGTAGTTTGCACAGTGTGCAGCTCACTTTTCCATGCCAGGACCTCTCTGCTTGGGCTGGGAGCTGAACAGCTTGGTCTCCATTGCTCTTCCGAGAATCTGCCTCTCCTCAGCTTTCCTGTAGTGCTTTCTCCTGTTACTTGGGGAGGCATTTAGCGTCTGCACCCAGACTTACTTGCTGACAGGTAATGGCCAGGTGCTTTGACTCTGCTGTGGGAACACACTTTCAGCCCAGCTTGGTGTTGTCCAAGTTGCTCCTGCACCTTTTGTAAGTGGTTAAGGTGCTGGTTCTTCTACCTGTCAGTCTCTGCTTGGCTGCCTTTTAGTCTTCGAAAGGACTACAGTGACAATCCACCATTGCTAGCCCTCTTTCTCTGTCCTGTGCCTGTCCTTCAGGGTGCTTGGTGAGGAGGCATTCCCCACTGAGCCGTTCTGCAGTCTGCAGCTGCACACCATCACCACTAACCAACCTGCTCCATGCACTTGGACGTGCCATCACGTGCTCAGGACACACCTCTTGCTGCTGTGAACAGAGGGTAGCCCAGCTCCCAGAACCAGAATATAGCACACCACCAGTATGTACATCCTGTTGGATGAAGGCAAGAACCATCCTCTGGCTTTTTCCCAAGTAATAGACTCCTCTTTTTTTTTTTTTTTTAATTTTCTTTTTTTTTGGCTGTTGAGATGGAAACGGTATTGTCCTCATATGTTAAACTGTTCCCATTATACTCTCAGCTGGATATTCAATACACTTGGCTTAGCTCAAGCCTATACCTTTTACATCCCTAGCTTTATATGATAGATATTCATCTTGTTTGGTCAATTCTTGTGCTTTCCATCATTAGCTGGCATTTTTCAAATTCCTGCCTCATGTACCCAGCCTACCCTTGCAGGCAGTGGAGTCAACTCTCTGTGACAGCCATGGACTGATCTACTGGACCCAGCTCTTGTGTATTGATCAGAGTCCTCCTGGGAAAGGTGATGATCCACTGACAGACCCATGTTTGTCACACACAGCCTCTGCTTACACCCTGGTCCAAGTGTGCTGCTCAGTCTGCTGCTTGTATTTACTCTCATGGACTGACTTTAGCCTTGGCTCAAATTACTGGAGGCTCAAGTAGGACGTGCTGTAGTGCCTCACAAGTGCCTTCTTTCTTCACGATGCTCTGCAATGGCTTCTGATCAAAATGCAAATGCACCTCATGCCCAAAAGTAACTGCCAGAGTTACAGCAGAGACAGCAGTCTTCACTCTGGCCTTGTGTAAGAATGAGATGGGAGCCATGGACAGGCCACTGACAGATCTGGGGATTCAGAAGAGGAAAGTCTCTCTGATCTGGACTTTCATAATTGTGAACTAGTCCTTCAGTCAGGCCCTGGCGTGGAGAGCATGGAAAGCTGCTCAAAGACAGATGCACAAAACAAAGCCAGAAAAAAAAAGGGCCCATCTAGAGCCAAAGGGCAGAAAGAGATCAAAAATAAAATACAAAGAGGAGGAAAAAGAGCCAATGCAACAAAAATAGGCAAATTTAAAGTAGATTTATTGTAAAAAGGGGGAAAAAGGGAAAGGGAAGCTGAAAGCTAGAAAATTATCCAGTAGGTTCATAAAAAGCAGGTAGATGCATATTTTCAGGTTCTAATTGTCCCTTCAGTTAAACTTTTATGCTTTTATTTAGAGTTAAGAGAAGGAAGATGCACTTGTCAGCACATAACGAGTTACTATTTTAGGTCACAGTGACTATCTTAGATCTGCAGCCCTAGGGATAATATTTTCTGTATTACTTGTGGGCTATCTCTACATCACCCAATTCTGATGTAACCATGCCACAGCATGCATAAACTTTTATAACTCCCATCTCAAAAGGAAGGATTGAAACCTTGGCCTTTCTAATGTCAATGAAAAAACTCTATTTCACTTCAGTGTGAATTCAGGATTTCATCTCAAACATGGATTTCGTTCAATACTGAGAACTCTGTGAACTTCAGGTCATCACCAAAGCCAAATCTTGGGAATTCAGATGTTTTTTTCCCTAGAAACTAATGTAAGTTGCAGGAGTTTCTCCCATTCCTCGTAAGTGCAGAGGCTGTCCCAGGGTTAGTATAAAATAAGATGCAATTCTTCCTACTTGGAAGAAGAATTGCTCTGTGTGGTGCAGCAGGGGCAGGTTTCACAAAGGTGATTAGAAAACAAGCATTTGCACACAGGACTTTCAATGAGGACGTTATCTCCTCTAATCCGAGAATTCTCTCTTTTTTCCTGTCTTGATGTGCGCTGCGCTTTACAGGCAAACACAAAGGCAAAACACCCATGTGCTCTGAATAACTTACATTCAAATTAGATTGACAACATAATGAAAGCTGAATAATGTTATATTTGGAAGCTGTTGATAGAAATCATCCCCAGCTCGTATCTTGAGAGGATAGTAGGATGAGTGGTTATCTATGCCTCTGCTGCTCTGCTTCTTCTTTCGCAGTCATTTTCTTTTCTCATCTTGCCCGGCACTCTTCAAAAATAGCCTCTTTAAGATATGAAATTTATCTTTATTCTTCTAAAAAAAATATCCTCCTAACTTTCTGGATGGACTCTTATAACGCTCCGATTATGTTTTAGAGTTGGTGTACTCAAATCCTCACTGATTTCCAGGATGGGTCTTAAATCACACATTATATACCCTTATCCCCCAATACTCTGCTTTGGATTTACAGTTCCAGTTAAAGTTACATCTGTGAAGGAAGATGACATCTTGCTGCTCCCTATCCTTTTAAAATACCAAATCGATTTAAGGGCTTAACTTATTGTTACAGTTTATCCTGAACCTTCTGAATCAGTTCATTGAATTTTAGCTATAGCTATATAAAATTCTGCACAGTGAAACTGTTTGGCCATACTGAGAATGGCTATGCCATGATCCATCAGTGCCACTAACTGCCAGAAATAAAGAAATCCTCCTTTATTCTCCATTCATTTAAGTGAATTTCTGAAACTACTATTGAAAGCCAGGAGTGTATTTTACCAGGTTTTAATTCTTCTTCTTCTTCTTCTTCTTCTTCTTCTTCTTCTTCTTCTTCTTCTTCGCACATCAATGATATTTATGCAAAATGCACTTCACCACTGAGTGGCTTCAGTAGCTGTCAAAAAGAGACACTGTGAAGATCCAACGAAATACAGACTTGTAAGACTGACTGTAGTAGTGAGCAAGATAATGGAAACATTTATAAGGGAGAAGATTACAATTCAGTTAGAGATGTGATTTAGTAATGGGAAAGCTGCATGGTTCTGTTAAAAGAAGATCATGTATGACAAATGTATTAGGGTCATTTCAATGCATTGCTGAATTGATAAAGATGAAATCGTTGACATAATTCATCCAGATTTCAGGAAAGTATTTGTTACAGACTGTACAGGAGATCAATTTACAAGGTCAGAAAGCTGAGCATAGGGGACAACTCTTGAAATGGAATACAAATTGGTTTAGGCACAAGAAACAGATGGTGTCAGTAAAATGAAACAATTTAGGGTGCGATGAGGTACGGATATGCCTGAACGCAAATACTGAATTCCACATGATTCAGGTCCCATATCATTTGTTGCGCTAGGAATGTGGACATGGGGAGGTCTTCACAGCTTTGGAATAAAAAGATTTGCAAACCTCTCTGGGGTGATTGATTGAAAACAACCATGAAAATGCAAATCATCGTGGAGAAACCCATGCAGTAAATGCACTTCTAAAGTCCTCTATGGACAGCAGAAAAATGCCTAAAATTCACAGGTGATTAACCACTTCTACCTGCTTTTTAACACCATCTGTGCACCTTGTTAAATACCAAATTGAAACAGATACATTTTCCTGGTGTGTCAGAATCTGCCCAACCACTAAAGTTGAGAAAAATGACATTGTGCTGTTAGTGAAACCCATGAACAGTGCAGAATTGGAGGGCTGGAGAGCACAGAGTGCACTCTCCATCAGCAAAATGTCCAAGGAAGTGCCTTAACCAGGCTTTGACTTCTTACTGTGTGGGTTTTTTCTCTTTATTTTAGAAATAGACTGAGAAACAGTCTAGAACTCAGAACAAATATGACCGAGCACAGCAAGCTCATAGGAGGGTCCTAAAAACTAGCAATGTTCCACCAAAGCCTCATTCTTTGCATATGCAAATTGGCTGCCATCCTACTCAAACATGGAAATAACAAGGGGCCACTTTACTCAGTACACTCTGTCAGTGTAACACTCTGTGTTATTGCTTCTTTTAAAGCAGAAAGGCCAGACTTCTTAAAAGTTTGGATCGGAATTAGGCTCCTCGTAGCATTTAAAGTCCCACCATGGGTCTTTCCACATTTTCTAGCCCTAAAGTTGCTTAAACAGTGTGATTCTCTTGGGCCTCACCTCCAGTGGTGAAAGCACCAGTTAATTTTAATTATTCCAGCCTTTAAATGTACGTATTTCTGTAAAGCAAAGATGCTTCTGCTTAACAAGATTCTTGATATAAAACTTTTAAGTCCATGATGGAGAAAACCCTTCCTGGAGGAAATATATCTGGCAAAAACATGTAGAGTCCGACCTATTCAGCTGAGCGTCTTTGGCTCCTTATCTCTGGATACAGCTAACCACACCAAATTGCTAGTGCACACCCTCAAAACTACCCCTTGTACTCTGTTGGAAGGTTTCAGGAATCTCACGTGCAAAAGAAGGCAGATGTAAAACAGATGGCTAAAGAAAGTACCATAGATGGCATCTACAAATTAATTGAAATCCATTTTCATTCATTTCAGTATGCCTGGCTTAAAATTGTGATTCAGAAGCCGTTTCATAATTTTTATTTGTCCCTACAAGCTGCCTCTGGAGGACAAGGCAAGGGCCAGGGAGAGTACCCACTTCAGCCTGTGATTTCTGCCCAGTGCTGAATACAAGTCAGAGCCCTCAGCCCTTACCTAGTTTTATGGGGTTCTGCTTGGTACTGGCTGTTTGGTGCCTCCACCATTTGTCAGAGTGAATAAATAAATACACCTTCAACACATGGCCTCTCACTAGGACCAAGAGATTATATTTTAAATTGATTCAGTGACCAACAAGCATGAAGGAAAAAACCCTTTCTTGATGGAAGGAAAGAGTTTACGTTAAAAATACACAGTTAGGAACCAAGAATAAAAGGAAAAAGGTATGAAATTCAAAGGTAAACCAAACAGCAATAAATAAATTAAAGGTATAGATCTACTTTCACAGGAATAATAATTTAATAGGATCACAATCTCATCAGTTAAATGTATAAGCCAATTTCACCTGGCTTACAACTTCTACATAATATCTACATCTTGTCCAGAGTAGTTTAAGGGGAGGTATATATTTAAAAAGAGCTCCTAAGGACCCTGGTAATACTAGGTATAAGATGAACTTATATAACGTTGAGCAATCAGAAGTCACACAGGAAGCAAAGCAGGCACTGTCACCAATACAAGAAAGCAGCAGGGGCAAAGAGAAGAGGCGGTCACTCTAGAACAGCATCTACTCCAATGGCTCCTGTGGTAATTATAGGGTTCAATTTCTTTCCATCTGATTCAAACCTGGAGCATAGAAACAGATCTCTTAATCTCTTCTGTTAAACCTGTTGCAGGTTATAAATACTTACACTTAGTTATAAATACTTATAACTAAGTATTCATGTGAAGAGAGGGAAGTTACATCCTTCCTGTTATGGTCTTATCTGGGATGTAGAAACCCAAGCTTCAGCTCCCTGGTCCAACTGCTTTTACTAACTGGAGAAGATTCTAGGGAGATAAAAGAATGCTCACCAAACTTCAGTTAGAAAAGGCCACAGCTGAAGCCCCAAAAATCTGCATAATTTGAACATAAAGCAGGCAAACTTCAGCTCAGTGTCTCTGTATAGTGCCATTGCCCATTCTAAGGCATGTGCTTGGGGTTTGAGAAATTTCCTCCTGAACCCAGAAAAATTGCACAGCAAAGATGGTATATTTTGGTTTTTCCAGACAGACATTTTCAAATGGAAAATTATTTTGCTGTGGTATTCGCAACAAGTTCTGTTTCAATTTAATTTTTGTGCTCTTTGTCAGTGGGCTTTCTTTCTTTATTCCCTCTAAATTGACTAGAAAGCACAGGATCAGGCTGGCTGTCCTTTATGTTCCCCACCTTGTTCTTTGCTTACAGTCTGCCAACTATTGACTGCATATGTAAAGTGATGGTTTTCGTGCCGAAGAGTCTGGTGTGGTCACAGCAATAAATGTCTCCGCAATGGTCAGACAGCTTTCAGGGATTTGATATACCCCACCAGTTGAAAAATGAACTTACAAGTCTGAAAAGCCACTCATGTGTCAGATCTGATGACAGTACGAGGTCACTCTTCAATTTCATAATAGCAGAAAGTAGTCTGAATTTCCCACCTGGATTTCTCAGTAAAATGAACTATTTCTTGTATTTTTCTAGCACACTCAGAGGAACATAAAATGCAGTACACGTTTCCTTAGTACCCATCAGTTGTGCCTGTCTGAGTCACTTGACAAAATATTTTCTCTGATCTTATATCACATTTTTAGTTACATCAATAGCAAGAATTTTTAAGGGAAATAATAATAATGCAGAAGGAGGGCAGCGAGAGACTTTCCAGTCTGTCTTGAGAGACTGTCTTGACAGGAGGAGTTTGATGCCTCTGGGAAAATAGAATTCATTTACACTAACTCTATATTCAATTGTAATGACAACGCTTTAAACAGGCTCCGAGATTTTGTACTTTTTTTCTTTACTGCTATCTTTTAGTTCCTACTGAGTTGTCCTAATTCTTGGGGTGAGGGAAGAAGAGCTGTGAATTCTGCTGGTGAACATAAAATAACTTATTCATAATCCGTACACAGTTATCTACTATCACTTGTAGGAACAACGGTGCCAAACTTTTCCAATACAGCCTAGCTCAAACCCATTAATATTACAGATGCTTTTAGAGAACTTAGAGCCTTCTTGTCCGAGTTGGATTTGAACTGCCCGCAGCATCTTTCAGAGCCTTGTCCACAGCCTAGTGTTCCTGGGGGACTTCACTGAAGTCCATGCTTGGTGTCAGGCTAAGTATGTCCACAAAGAGAGTGAATTGAACAGTTCTGTATAATGGGTGTTTACTAGCAATATCTAAAGGCTGGTGACCTGCTCAAACACCTGTGCCCACCATCCTACCCATTTTTTGAGCATTCCAGCCATAGCAAGCTAGGAAGAACCAACGAGCTGTTTTCCAATGAAACCTTCTGTATTGACTGAGGCTGAAGATTTCTCTAGACAGAAGTGTGCCTAAGAGTTAGACGCTGCAACATCACAGGGCCTTGGAGAAACCAGCCTTTAAAACAAAATTGTTCAAAACACTTGCATATGAAGTTGTACATAATATATTACTCCTGGAAAATCCATATAACAGAACACTCTTGACTTTGGATTTTCAATCACTCAGAAAACCTCAGAGTTAGGATAGTTCTCTTGCTTATATGTGTTCATTCATGTTCAAAATTAGTTTGTTTTCAAATTTGCAGTCTCTCCTCTGTCCCACCACCTTACAGCTTTCCCCTCAATTTTTCCCATGAGCATCCCACCCACTACCTGCACTCCTCCCTCTTGGCTGCCGCTTTGTATCATTTTTCCCTTCCCTCCTTCAGCCAGACCTCACCACCTAGCTCTTTCACGGAGCTGGTTTGTGCAGATAACAGTCTGTTCCTGTCTCATCCCGCAAATTCTCTTTTTTCCTCTCTCTCTCTCTCTCGGAGAGACCTACTCTACTCCGAACTCCAGGACCCAGTCACACCAGCTAACAGGTATACAAAAGCTTGGGGAAAAAAAAAAAAAAAAAAGAAAAGAAAGACTGTCTCCAATGTTAATGTTACATGCAGCATCTAATACACAAAGGAATACAATACATAGAAGGTCCAAAACCGTTGAAGAGGAAAAAAGAAACACCATCACTTTAAAGATCTTTGTTGTTTGCCTAAGATGTGTCCTTCACAGACTTGAGTGGGCACAAAAGGATTCAACATAAATGAATAACTGCTAAACTGCTTCTGATCTGCAGATCATATTGTCCTGCTGACAGATCATGCATGTGAAGTAGAAGAGCTGATACCGGATAGTGAAACCAGCAATGAACCTGAGAAAATTGAGAAGGTGCAGCTGGAATATAAATGGACAGAAAGCAGCCTCTAAAAAGGAAAGGCAAAAGCAAAGGAAAGAAAACAAATAGGGGAACAGACAAATGCTAAAAGCAATAGTACCCCCCACAAACATAGGATGCTTTCTCCAAAATGTGTGCATGAGGGTTTGAGTGTGTATTTATCAATCATCAGATTAGCAAGAACACGAACTAGAATAATACCGATATAAATTACCAGAAGTACTAAAATGGATGTTTTATCTATGATAGGTTATATCCTCATTCAGAGGTATTTAAACCCTGATTAAACGGAACCCTGAAACATCTGTGGAAAGTCAAATTGAATCATCCTTCAGGGGACAAGCACTACATGTTTTCATTACATTTCAATTATGTAGCTTGTCCAGATTTTAAGGATTTACACTGTTTTCTTAATCATATATTTCTTTAGAGTTGGACATGGGTATAATGATGATGTTAGTGCAGGAGACAAATGTTGACAAAAACAGGCAGCAAAATTTGAAGCGATCCATTCATTGGCTTACCTATGGATAAAAAAATGGCTTGTTTTCTTTCTTAATGCCTGACAAAGACACTGATTTCTGAAAGCTGTGTTTTAGAACTGTTGGTTTAATCTCCTACATACGTTTACCTGAGTAGTTGCATCAAAGAGCCACAGTAGCTCGGATCTGATTCTGAATGTGTAATTTGTCCAGGCAGAAAAAGTTTTTTTCAGAAAGTCTGGAGCCTTCTTAATGGAATGTAGAAAACGCTTAGAGAAGTGGAGGGTAATCTGGTGAAAAGACAGATGAACTGAAGATACCGAGGGAAAGATTGATCACAAAGCAGAACTGCAGAGAAGGGAGATGAAACACTAGAAGCAGATAAGTTTATCTAGTGAATGTATAGAGGAAGAAAGCAAAGAAGATAACGGACCTAGAGACAAAGACAACGGTAAGGTAGCTGAAGAAGAAGGTCGAGAGATGATTTTTTTTCTCAGACGTTCAATGATAATACTGTATTCTTCTGATGTTGGCAAGGTGATGGTGCAAAAGCAGTTACTGCAGCAGGTAGGAGAAGAATCGAGACACCTTGTTAGTTTTGCAATTAAAACAGCAGATTGGTACTCCTGAAACCTGTAATTTCGCTTCCTGGTTATGTTTGAAACTTCAGTTTTCTTGGGCAAGGCAATTACCTCTCTCTTCAGTTTCCTATTTATAAACTGGGGGTGATAGCACTTCTTTTCTATCATCTTTTTGACTTGTTTGTCTGAGTTGAGGCAGGATCCTAGAGGCGAGCAGAGTAACCCGGTCCCAACAGGGACCGTTACATAGGAGTGTCACAGTAACCACCCGTAAGAAAGACAGAGAGGATCAAGAAAACTGAAGAAGCTGCCAAAAGGCTTGGTATCAGTCACTAAAAGTGATTACTTAAAAATACATATTTGGGTTCTTTTATTTGCTTTCTGATCCTATCAAGCATACTCGAGGCACATTTCAGCTTATTTTTTATTTATTCCCTTGAATCTTTCTTTTACTTCAAAAGAAAGTGGTTATTCTCATCCAAGAGCTTAGGCTTTCTGAAAAACACCAGCTCTCATCAGACTTTTGATAAAATCATAAGAGCTGGAAACATTGAGAGTTCCTTTTGTTTTAATAAACTCTCTTTCATGAATATTTACTTCTCATTTGAATAATTATCATCAATAAAAATTAAAACCTTACATTTGTGTGGACTGCGAGCAGCTTTGGGATTAAAATGAGTGACAGCCCTCAAAAATTAGGGCTATTAGAGGGTTATCTTGCTTACAAGCAGAGAGCTTTCTGCAAGAGCATTCTGAGCCTGGAATACTACAAGACCAAGAAAATGGAGATGAGAAATTCTGTAAATGAGAAGCAGAACTAGGAAAAAGATTCTGTTCAGTTCATCTACACTAGCAGTTGTATAGCCCTAACTATTAACAATATTATGAAAATGATGGAATTTCTAATATCATTAACGATTCATTTAATCAGTGGGTTTAAATTAGAGTTCTTGTTAATTTAATTTTCATTATTTGCTGTTTGCCTGTGCAAACGAGTTGCTGTTTACAGCAACAGTTTGACAAGAAGCCTGCGAGGACATGCAAGGTTGTGATAGATCACACAACTGACAACGTAAACCACAGAAAAATAAGAACGAAAAGGAAAAACAAATGCACCCTCTAGAGCACTAAAGTTACAGAATGCCTAGAGATGAGGAACAGTTAATTTAGGAGAAAATGGGCTATAATTTAGAGAAAATGTCTGAGTTTGATTTATAATTTGCAGGTAAAATGTATGAACTCTGTATTTATCAAACTAAAGTTCCGTGCTAAAGCTAGCTGCTCTCCTGGACTTCTTTTTGTATGGAGATAATCACAGGCATTTATTAAACTTGATAATCTTACATTCAAAGAGAGCTCCTGCTGGGTTTAGATGTGGCCTATGTTTCTTCCTGCATAAGCCGCTAATTAAGCACCTGGAACAGTGGCAAGGCTGAGGCATCACCCAGTCGAAGGGATGTGAAGTTGTCCAAGGGGGATCTCAGCCATTTTAGAGAACAGAAGGACACTGTGCCTAGATGCCAAACCACAAACAAATCTTAACAGTGGGGAAATTGTGGTAAGGAATGAAGCACGCATATTTTGTTGTGTTGTCTTGCACTGTTTGTTGTGTTATTTAAAACAAAGAGTAATTGTGGGTTAAACTGCTCAAATACTCCATGCAATTACACTGGGACTCTGCCTGGAAAACATAGGTCCTGGGAGCACTTGCTGTGTTAGGGCTATCAATAACAAAGCTCACACGTGATCTACCTCAAGGTAGACCTGCTCCGTGGGGATGTACCATGCAGCGGCTCTGGCCGCAGGACTATGGATGATAAGGCTGGAGCAGAGGCATCTGGAAGGGTGTGGAGCGCTGTGTAGGCAGCGTGCTTGGGTTTCAGTGCTGGTGGAGAAGAGTCAGCACTAGCAGGGAGAAAAGAAGTCAGATCAAGTCCTGGCTCGTGATATTATTTAGACCTCCGTGAACTGAACTGAGTGACAATAGAGATCTGTCCCAAAGTGGGCAGTGTTCCAGTATCATGTTTTGAGAAGATAGTTTTCTACCTCTTTGTCCTCCTGCTGTGTCTTACTTTACATATACAATGTCAGTGCGTACCTAATTTGCAGGGGTTTTGTTACATACAAATAACATCCGTGGTGGATGAAAAATTGGACATGAGCCGACAACGTGCACTCGCAGCCCAGACAGCCAACGGTATCCTGGGCTGAATCAAACGAAGCGTGGCTAGCAGGTCGAGGGAGACAATTCTCCCCCTCTACTCATGAGGCCCCACCAGAAGTATTGCGTTTAGCTTGGGGGCCCCCTGCGTAAGAAAGACATGGACCTGCTTGAGTGAGTCCAGAGGAGGGCCACGAAAATGATCAGGAAGCTAGAGCAACTCTCCTATAAAGACAGGCTGAGAGAGCTGAGGTTGTTCAGAAGAGAAGGCTCTGGGGAGACCTTACTGTGGCCTTTCGATATATAAAGGGGGCTTACAAGAAAGATTGAGAGAGGCTTTCTACTGAGGCCTGTAGTGACAGGAGAAGGAGCAACAGTTTGTAACTGGAAGAGGGTAGGTTTAGATTGGACTTAGGGTGGTGAGGCACTGGAACAGGTTGCCCAGAGAAGTTGTGAACACCCCATCACTGGAAGTGCTCAAAGACAAGTTGGATGTGGGGTTGAGCAACATGGTCTACTGGAAGATGTCCCTGCCCAGCACAGGGGGGTTGGACTAGACGATCTTTAAAGGTCCCTTCCATTCCATTCCATTCCCAAACCATTCTACGATTCCATGCTGAAGTCTCTACTGCAGCACTGTATCCTGATGCCCGTTCCCTCACCGAGCGCTCTACGGGTTATGCCTGGCTGCTCGGTGCCTGGGATGGCAGCAGAGCCCTGCGGCTATTTAGGAGGAGGATGGAGGGAGAGGAGGCCCCTTCCCCGGGGAAGGCACCCCACGCACGTCTGCGCTGCGACCCACGCTCTCCCCCGTGGACCGGCCCTCCTGCCCGGCCACCGCGGCCCTGCCCGACCCTCTCGGGCCGGGCGCTGCTGCCGGCGCGGCCGGAGGCCCGGCAGCAGCCAGCGTGGCTGACGGGGCTGCTCCCGCGAGTCCGCCTCTCTGGCATTGTGCTTTCTTCTCTCACGTCGCCTGAGTCACAAATGAAAGGGGGTTGAGAGCCGTGGTGTCATTTACGACATGGGAGAACGGTCTGTAACGCCGCGGTGGCCGAGAGCTTCAACGGGTGAAGGGTTTTCAGAATACAAGAGCAGAAAACTCTGTTACCTACTACGTCCACATTAAAAGATCCGCAATGTTTACAGGCACACGTTTTCATGTGGGATAAGTTACCAAACTCAAAAACAACCTGAGGTCAGTAGAATTCAACATCATCGAAGTCAAGTCCGTTTAATAGGCCATGAAGTTTGAAGCGGGTTAGGCATGCTGATTTTTTGCATTGCATTTTGCATTGCATGAATTTTGCATAACTATAAAAATAGTCTTTTTATGTTTACGGCTAGCAAACAAAACTTCCGTGCAAATGGCATGGGCCTAGATCGACCTGCTGTCCCAGAGTACGGTACACACAGGTGATTTCCTCTGACTTCAGGAGGACTGTGCCTCTGTGGCGTTATATCGGCATGGCTTAAGGGCCTGCTGTGTCACCAAGATACATGAGTTGAGGGTCCTGAACCTGTCACTTCTCCCAGTGATTTCGGTGGGAGTTTGTGTGGGCCCAGATCTGTGCTAGTACAGGATGTCCAGAATTGGAGTCTACCTGTACACACAGTGGTTGCAAACACACCAAATAATCCAGAAGAAAGTGAAAAATGTACTTGTAGTAGTATCCTAATTGTGCAGTGTTGCGTCTGACATCTCGTTTCCCAAATGCAGTTTGATTTGGGGGCGGGAGTGGTGCCGCATGGTAGGGAAGGGTAAGAGAGAGAGACAACTCACAAGGTGTGTTCAAAAGAAATGTCCCTATTCCTGGCTTTAAAAAGTCATTTAGAATTACTTTGGAACTTTTTTACTTTTGATATGATTCAACCTAAAAGCTCAGTCCTGAAATTGCACACTTATTTCTGATTTAGGGGCTCCTTGATTGTAGTGAAGTTTAATGACTCTGCTAAGCTACGTTTTTGCATATACTTAAGCATACATATAATTTCTTTTTTTTCAGGAACAATTAGAGGCCTAGTGATTTATATTCCATTTTTCCTTCCTTCCTCCCTGTTCCCACAGCAGGCTTACAGCCTGTTTTTCTGCATGAAGTCTATAGCACATGCTGTCAGGATATAGGCTTCCCTCTTTTGCCTTCCTCTTCCTTTGGCTGTTGTGATTAACTTCGTGTGATTTACTCATTAACTCCAATATCCTGATGGGTCTGTGAGAAAGTGGGTCTAAATTCTGAAGTAACTTGTAGTAAGTTTTTCCAGTTTACCGTGTCCCTCAGTGGTACAGAGCTTCTCCAGGCCTCTTAGCTTCAATGCTAGGTAGTGTAAGTTTTGTTCCCTACGCATTTCATAAACAAATTGAAGTGCTTTCAAAATATAAGATAACGCAGGCAGGAAAAGACATGGTAGCTCTACATGAACACTCACATTGCTGATGCTGGACAGTTAAGGCATAGAATAGTGTTCAAAATCTTGGTATAAAAGACCAGAAGCCAGTGGGTTCAGATCCACGGTCGCACTCTTTTTCATTTCCACAAGATCAGGCCTCCAAATCTGAAAGCTCGGAGTAGTTGAAATACTCCTCAAAGCAACTGTAATAGTTTTAAAAGCCTGGTATTGCAGGTGTTAACAAAAGTGGTAGGACGTATTTTTGGTCCATATATATACATACATACAAAACCACTTGTACACCCAGCTGTATATTTTTGTAGTTTGGCTTTTCATTCTTCATGAGATAAAAAGAATGCTTGGGGTTTTTTTGGTGTGTTCCAGTCTTTTTCTGCATTTACTCTTTTTTCCCTTTTTACTTTTGTTCCATTTCAGTACCTTTTGCTATGTACCCTTTCACATATCTTCTTTTCTTTCACATATCTGCTTTTCTTATGCTCATCACTAACTTCTTGCTTGTTCTTTTACCTCCATGTTTATTTTTCCACCTATTCTACAGCCACATGCATTTCAGGCCTAGAGTACACCTGGTACTCTGAACAATCTTTATACCACATGTACTTTGAACATTCTTTAAACTGACTCTGAATAGGATGACGTAGGAAAGAGTATTGGGACAAAGCCAACTTTGCAAACACTGAAGGAGCAGAAAGGGTCATTATTTCCATTGATAGTCTCGCAAACTGAATGCAAAAGAAGTTGTTCCAGGAGCGAGAATCCACATAAATTTTGCCTGTTCTTTAGCTGAGTTCAGGTGTTGATGGTAGATGAATGTATACAAAAGGTAAAATACTCTGTTGGGCTACCACATAATTTTTGCTTGGAGTCTGGGTTTTTGTCTAGCATTTACCTCACTGAATGACCTGTGGTTAGGATATTTAAAAGCCTGCCTGAAGCTGTAGGATGAAGACCTGGACAATAACTGCTTGTTTGACACAGCTAAAACTGACCAATAGCAAGAACTTTCTTGCTGGCTGGACTGAGATGGTGGCCTAAGTCCTCCAGAAACAAGTGATCTTCATAAATCTCAACATACTATCCCGAGTATGGCCCATTCCTTCGAACACGCCTTTGAATGTCTCTTACTTTAAAAGAAGAAAAATCCTTGGTGCAAACAAAATACCTCCTCCCACCTGGACGAGGATGTGAAGAGGAAAGTGTGACAGTTATTGGTCACTTTGCTGCGTGCACTGCTAGAAAGCAGTCACAGAAAGGTGGTTATACTGTACTCGTCACTGAAGAGAATAGAATTCTTGGAAAGTAATTTCGGTCACCAAAATCTTGGTGGCAGAGTTTTGTTTGTTTGCTTTTAAGTGTTTTTAAATGTCCATACTTACTTCTCAGTCTGACAGCCACGTTTATAGCTATGCTAAGCTGCTGACTTATGCAAGCTTATGTGAGTCAACTCCTTAGTGGCTCAATTTTCTTGTCTCTGTAAGGGAGATGAAACATAACTAAATCACATGAATATGAATAAAACCCATGATATATGAACTTTGTTCGAGAGTAGTCCGGGGCTTCTTTTTGAAAGGTTGTAGAAGCTTCCAGCTCTGTATGTTCTGCTGTGGAGAAGGGTGTGATTCCAGTTTTTGCCTGAATTCCATGTAATCTGTCTTAGAATCATTTGATCTAAGGATGATGACAGAATCGGCGATGGAGAAAGGAGTAGGTGGTAGCATGATCTTGGGGTGGTGGGAGGAGTTGAACTGTACTGGGAGATCATGTGTGGTAGGGAAAAAGCACTTTTACATAACCTGCAAGACCACCTCTGTCCTTGCTTTAGAGAGCTGACTTCTTTGGTCTCCTTTCTGCTGAAGTCAGTCAGTATGTTTCCATTCACTTCGTTGAGAGTTGGCACTAGTCCTAATTTAATACTGCTTGGAGAACGTGTACTTTTGGCGGTGTTTTCCACTGGAAGCAAGAAAGGTTTCCTAGGAAACCCATAAGACTAGAGTGGTTGTCCTCCATCCTTTCTGCTAGCTTCTCCCTCTGATTTGCCAACTTCTAGAATTAAATCCAATGTCAAAATGCTTCTCTTTTTCTTGTCACCTCCCACACATTAGAGCATCTACTGTATGCTATTTACAGCTACTCATATGTGACTGTGCCTCCTAAAATTAGTTTGAAGAAATTTAGTCCCCATTTAATTTGTCATTCTCAAGAGGCTACGTCTTGATTATTAATGGTGTACGGTCTTTGGCACCACAGAGGGAAGTGATATGCTTGTGCTCTTGAACTCCCTTGCCTAGTAATTGCCAACTTAAAGCAAGGAAGAGTCTTGGGGAATTATTTATCAAATGTGCAACTATTGAGCAGTAGTTCTAGTTGGAATAGCTAAGTGTTCAGACATGAATTCTGGATAAGAGTGAGAAACCTAACCTGCTTGTAATTGGCAGAGCATACCTTCCCCATTGGTTGCACAATGGGTTTTTTTATGTGGACAAGGGAGAAGAGGAAGGAAATTAGTGAGATTTTCCTGTTTATAATACCTGTGTAACTTTCTGTCACATCGCCTTTTCAAACAGAGCGTGAAATGTAATTCACCAAACCTATATGAGGGGACCCAACAGGCTTCGGAGACACAAATTTCAGAGCTTTTCTAAATGCCAGTGACTGTAGGGAAGAACAAAGTGGAGCGGATGCTCTGAGGTCCCTAAGTGATTGGGTTGGCATTGTAATGGCTTTGTCATTTGGAAAAGGAAGCGGAAACACTAAAAGAGCTGGCACTGTGACTTACTGCTCTCCAAGTTCTTGGGAGCTGTGGGAGAGGTGCTATGGAGACCTGCATGCTGGGCTTTCAGGCAACAAAACAAGTGTTTGCTTTTCATGTTTCCATGTTCCAGGTTGAACTAATATACTCACAGGGATGCTGAGGAATAAACATGGAGAAATTAACAACGTAATCCAATGCACAGCTTACAAAACTTTTAAGGGCTGGGCCATATTGCAAAATGGTGTTATTTTGGTGAATCAAATCAAAATACGGTAATTCCTAAATGATTAGTGAAGATGATGTGGTGTAATATTGTCATCAAGACCAGACGTGGTGTTCTGGGGAGCTGCTTGTATCATTTATATCATCAGTGAATGATACCGGCCTACTTTGTCTTTTAGCAGTCAGGAGCCAGCTAGCGAAGCAAGCACTGGGCAGCAGGAAAAGCAGAGTTGATATTGTGGGATAAAACCAAGGACACTGCATTGTCTCAGGTTTTATCGGAGATGAGGACATGAGATGAGGTGGCAGGCAAATGGCCAGTAATTGTGTATTTCTCTGGGTTTGAGTGCTTGACTCTTTCAGGTAAGTTGAACAGTTTAATCTGAAGTCAAGGGGAGGAACATTACTGAAACACGGTTAACAAACACCCCAGATAGTGACATTGCAATGCATTTTGGAACTTTTCAGTTTGTTATTTCCACAACAAAATTGCCTCCAAGAGTACAGTGAGGAGAAATTTGATAAAACTTCAGGCATTTCAACAGCAGTTGGATCTCTTGTCCAAAAGATGATGAACAGAGTTCACGGTTTCTCTGAGAGCATGGTGGATGATAAGTTTCCAGGCCCGCGTACAATGTGGTGGCCCATTGGCATTTGGGAGGACGCTAGGTCCTGGAGTGTTGAGAAAACACAGAATATGATCCACAGTGATTCCAAAGCACAGTTTGGAGATAGTATCACTACATTTACCCTCAGAAAATTAGATATTTTCCTTCTCTGCACTAATTGCCATTAAATACCCAAGTATAGGCCAGTAATTTGTACAAATGTAAAAGAAATTCTTTCGTTTTAGGAATTCAGTGTGTTGGTTGGTTTAAAAAAAGCAAGTCTAAAACCTTGACAGTGTCCCAGCTTCATCAGATTATTAGACCATGTCTACGGTGTCGTTAATGAGATCTATCCAGATTTGTCACTAAAAATAGCAATGGACAAATAGTAAGTGTTCGATGTAGAGGGTCACCTTGGAGCAGTTACACTCTCCCGTAGTGTCAGTCTCTTTACTCAATTTCACTAAAGTAGTTATCTGGCTGTAAAGCAGTTCAGGCAGTAATGTAGGATGTCATATATATTCCTTTAATTATTATGATCTTCCTTGTAGCAATTATAATTTGCTTTATTGCAGATAACAGCGAATTGGTAGATAAAAGTCACTAGACAGATATGAAAAGTTGTACGTTGTAGCTTTTAGATTGAAAGTATAGCAGCTGGTTCTTGGTTAACTTTGTTTTTTGAACTCACAAGATTATTTTGGAACATCAATTAAAAAGAAAAAAAGGACAATAAGAATATTTTGTAGTAACTGTAGTGCATAACAGAATTCACTTGTTTGTCTCACTGATAGATAGTATGTGAGATGTATACTTTCCTTCAGCTGCAGAGGAAGAAATTTCTGTATGAATGCCAGAAGCATCTATTGAATGCTTTTTCTCAGACAATATCAGAAAATGTTCCTTATTGCTTGCATTGCTCCAAAAAGACTGTTAAACTCCTATATTCCTTTTGACAGCATACCAATTTTGCTGCACTTATTTGTCCATATATGGGAAATTGTTGGTAGGAGTCTGTTGTTTCCCTGAGTAGAATCCATTGCTGGTGTACAGTTGTTAGGTCAGTTTATGGCCATTATTAGTACTTTTTTTTTTTTAACATTCAGAAGCATATCTATTGAATAACTTCTCTGAGGTCTGTCTTTCTATAATTTGTTTTTCCTTCAAAAATGGTAATGAGAATTGGAAACATAGCTCTGTCAAATAATCAAATTCCACAGACATGCTGTGGCTTTATTGTTTCTTGTACCATAAGCCCATGGAAACAAATTACTATGCATTATTACTATTTTTATCCCATTTATTTGGGAAAGTCAATATATGCACAAGGCAAAAATCGCTTCAAAAAGTCTTCAGGTGGTCATTTTTGTAGTAAAATCCAAACAGTACATTGATGAGAGATGCCAAGCCCCTTCCTTCCGCATGGCACGTCGTCAGTATATTATTTATCAAGTTAAAATGTAGTTTAAACAAGGAGGAGATCATTATTCCTTTTCATTTAGACTCTGAACACAACTGTCCCCACAACCTGTTTATGGTTCATTATCCTCAACCTAATAGATAATGGAGAATTCCCTTGCCCCCGCCAGTGCTGCTGTGAAAGGTGAAGCCTTCTTTTATGCTTTGAGTGTGTGCTTTGTGGAGAGCTGTGACTCACAGCAGAAGCAAGATTTGTTTAGCACTAGGTCTGCATTTCTTGCCTGCTAAGTATTTTTTTTTTTTTTTACAGTCTTATCCACATGCTCCAGTTAGCTTCCGACTCTCCCGTACACTGTTCCAGATACCAGCACTTGTGGCAAGGCTTGGCAGCTCTGGCTGGTGGCATGGGTGTCCTAAGGCGGGGTGTTTAGCTCTGCTACCCTCCCACTGTGTACATTGTATAGGCTGCTCTGTTCCACCTAGGCATTGGCTGGATGGGCCAGCTTCGTTCTT
Source organism: Scopus umbretta (assembly GCA_013400535.1). Taxonomy (NCBI): domain Eukaryota; kingdom Metazoa; phylum Chordata; class Aves; order Pelecaniformes; family Scopidae; genus Scopus; species Scopus umbretta. The sequence goes on from VZTL01018171.1 coordinate 48,688, forward strand.
CCTGGTGGTTAAAGGAAAAGGACAGACTACTTGGCTCAGGGGTTTGGGCTGTTGGGTTTTTAAAGTGACTGTGGGGTTTGCCTGTATTTGTTTTTATTTGCAGTTACGGGTATCAGATTGCTAGTATTCAAAAACAATTTAGTGAAGGCATATTTTAGAATTGACTAAGACATGAGATGAAACTGGAAAAAAGAAGAGAGATTGTCAGAGGCAAATATTTCACTGTAAGGGAAGGAATTATTTTATCAAGTTTGAAGCAGGTTTACCATGTCACTATAATCACTTGCTGACAATATTAAAGTTTAGCTCCTGATACCTTCCCATGCTTTATCAGGGGACTTGACATTTGTGTAAGGTATCAGTAAGGACATAAGTACATAGGTACAGTTGCCTTTGTAAAGTTGATGCCAAGGCATCATAATCCAGAAAATTTATGGCAGGATTTCAACTTCAGTGTTGCCAGAAATAAAATTAATCCAAGGTGGAAGTGTCCTTTTTGTGAGTTCAAATCCTTCTTGGAATTGCTTTTCTCATTCCCATCCCACTTTTTTTGCAACTAAACATTTACCATTTTTGGGAAATGTTGGCTGTACTAATGCACCAAACTTGCTTTTCCCCTTCTCATTGACTTGAAATTGAGGTTCACAAAGTCAATTCCAAGCAAGTAGTACATACAAGTAATGATTTTTGTCCCAAAGAATAGCACCGACTTGAACAGTATGGAAGTGCTGATGTTCTTGCTTTGTGCAAGAGCCCATAATGACAAAGTATTCTTGTCAGAGTATATAATGAAACTATAAATTGTTTTCATGACTGCTGTGATATTTGGTCTCTTGCAGAGCACATTCAGAAAGTATTTACTGCCATCCCTTATGTGAGTAACATCAGAAAGAGAAAGATATGCTTTAGCATGAGCAGTATCAAGTGATGGGTAAGAAGAATCTGCTGATTGAACATCATGTTAAATGAAAAAAGTTGCCTGAAACTTCTGATAGGTGACATTTAGCCACTGCAGGAAAGGGTGACATGCACGTTACTCTCTCTTCCTCTTATTGGGGAAAGGCAGTGAAGCAGATCAGACTAATGCAGAACAGCTAAGATTTGCAAGTTCTGTTTTGCTTTGTGCATGAGCCCTATGTGTAAGAGGCGGTGGCTGGAGGGGAAGGCTCACCTCTGCCTTCCCTCCCCATTCAGGGGCTTGCAATATTCCTGCGTTATTTCCTATTCTTTTGACTCAGCAAGCAAGTGTACATAGCATTGCAGCTAAATTAGTTTCTTTTACCTGTGCCAATAGGGTATCACGCTGTAATTGTTTCAGACTCGAGGTAAATTTTGGTTGCCACTTATGCTACCCTTTCTGCTGTAACACGGCCCTCTTTCCTTGTGCAGGTGGGAGGCTGTTAGTGGGGAGGAGAGAGGGGCGAATGAGGTGGGAAATGCTGGTTGCTAACGGAGAGCTGGCTATTGTGGACACAAGTAGAAAAGGGAGTTTGCAAAGGCTTCTTCCAACAGCCTTCCCAGGGCTGCAGGTCAAATTGTGAGGTTCCTCATAACTATGGCGTATGAGGAAGAAGAGGAGAAACTTGAATTGCTGAATTTTCTAATTCATAGTGGTTGGGTGAGCATGTGGCCTTACAAATGCATTTCAGGTTTCTGAAGCCATAGACTTCTTTCCCGTGATTGTTGTTAATAAGCTAAGATGACTTGTGGTAGACTTTGATCTCGTGCAGAGAGTCTTCCTCCATCTTTTCAGAGAAAAACTTGAGCCTCTTGAATCCAGTAGGGGTTGGGGTAGAAATGGCTTGTTACAGTTATGTTTTTTTTTCTCTTCTGCAGTATCTGGTGTGTAAAAGGAAGCTTGAAAGTAAAAAGGAGGCATTGCTAATCCTTTCCAAAGAGCTGGACACCTGTCAACAAGAAAGAGACCAGTACAAGCTTATGGCTAACCAGCTGCGGGAACGACACCAGTCTCTGAAGAAGAAGTATCGGGAGCTGATTGTAGGTTGTTCTTCATGAATACTATATAACTGGGGGACAAGAACCTCAAAAACAATTGAAAGGAGTCCGTAATGAGTGCTGTAAAAATGTTTAGGCACTTGTTCACAGCAGTCCTGCAGTTGTACAGCCCTGATCATATTATTACTCATTTGTTCCGCATTGACGAGGTA